>ONZH01016857.1:0-57647 GCA_900303285.1 Rhinella marina | reverse complement strand
TTATGAGGATGTCACGCAGAGTGTGCAAACACTTCAACCACTCCTACACTGCAAGGAACACCCTGCTCAGGATCCAGAGACAGCGCAGTCTGCCCCAACATCGGCTAATCTGCGACGTGCCAACACGCTGGAATTCTGCCCTCCATATGCTGGACCGCTTGTACGAGCAAAGGTCAGCCGTTACAGACTATCTCATGGAACACTACTCACCATTTTGTGAGCGGGTACTAACTGTTCTTGAGGTATTTTGTTGATATCATGAGAGTAGTAAAATCTTGCACCGCAAATCCCGATGGGGTTCTTCTCTGTGCGAATGATTTCACACCTCTCATGCAGTCACGCGTGGAATAAGGCTGTCTATGGGGTATATATCACAGAGGCTGCTGTCCTTCAACTGTGATATAAAAAACCTCCACAGTTAGTTACAGCCACAAACAGTTGCTGAAAGGCAGGTTAAATTGCCTTATTTACGGGTGTCTTTACAATGGGATGCTTTTTTTGGGTTCTCTGCTGCCTAAAATCCACAGTGCATCGTTGGCTGATTTTATGCCACCTTCAGTACTATGGGGCTGGACGCAAATACCCAGTTCAGTGCAGAACTGCGTATGTCCGAACGGCACCATAGTACTGAACACCGTTTGGTGAACGGTATAAAAATGCCCTGTGGATTTTACTCAGCAGACCCGCAGCCACATGTGAAGGTACCAATAGGGTGAGGTTTTTTGGGAGTGACCAAAGAGAGGGCGGGAAGGTCACTCCCATACCCCATCAGAGGTTTTTCCCCTACCCACTTTAAAAGATAAGTCCAGGCAATTAATAACTTTCTGTGCTCTTACTTGAACCAGAAACGTATAAATTGCCCGGACTTATCCTTTAAAGGGAACCTGTCATCTCCGAAACACCCCCTGAACTAGAGTAAGTGTTGTATAGTGTAAGTGATGCTGAATCCGAATATGTAAGTTTTATCTTCATACTCACTTCCATTCCGACGCTGTGCTCCCACAAACCTGCAGTAAAATGCACTCAGTGGACTCCGGTGCTCACTCACATAATGGAGAGGACTCAAAGAAGAGTACACTGAGTGCATTTTACTGCAGGTTTGTGGGAGCACAGCTTCAGAATGGAAGTGAGTATGAAGATAAAGCTTACATATTCGGATTCAGCATCACTTACACTATACAACGTTTACTCTAATTCAGGGGGGGTTCCGAGATGACAGGTTCCCTTTAAGCCAGCTGGTGACAGCACTAAAAAAACACAAAAGCATACATCCATTGGGTTGGGCGCTGCACTCGGTTAGGACATCAAACTGGTGTAACAAAGATATATATATGTCTCGCCAACAGCCATAGGCCCAGATTCAACAGGTTTGACACCGGAGTAGTTGCGTCAATTTGTAAAGCGAGTGCCAGTGAGGTGTCCATTTCATGAAAATTGGACACGTATTTTTGGATAATGGAACTGGCGTAAAACCTTCTTGAATCTGTGCCTTTTTAAATGTCCTTTCTTCACCTCATGGATTCTGTGGGTGAGGTGGTCTGTTTATTTAACCATATCCGTATCCTACTAGACTACCTGTAATGTTAGAGGGTTTTTTTTAACATTGACTGTCCTGTGCTGAACGCTACATCAACATTTTGTCATGTATAAAAACTGATTTTTACAAGCGTGCATATTCTTAGCTTCCAACTTCAGTTCTCTGTACTAGGCCCTTCTGGGTCCAAAAGAATACTGCTCCTACTAATGCCCCCACCGTCATTTGTCTATTTGGAAACATACTGGGTGCAATCAAGAGCTGCTGAAGCTGCCTCCTCAACTTGTCTCTTCTCAACCATACTGGCCAGGGTGCTATCAAGTGCTGCTGCCTCCTCCTCCTCCGTCAATTGTCTGTTCTCAACCATACTGGCCTGGGTGCAATCAAGTGCTGCCTCCTCCTCCTCCGTCAATTGTCTGTTCTCAACCATACTGGCCTGGGTGCTATCAAGTGCTGCTGCCTCCTCCTCCGTCAATTGTCTGTTCTCAACCATACTGGCCTGGGTGTTATCAAGTGCTGCCGCCTACTCCTCCGTCAATTGTCTGTTCTCAACCATACTGGCCTGGGTGCAATCAAGTGCTGCCTCCTCCTCCTCCGTCAATTGTCTGTTCTCAACCATACTGGCCTGGGTGCTATCAAGTGCTGCCGCCTACTCCTCCGTCAATTGTCTGTTCTCAACCATACTGGCCTGGGTGCTATCAAGTGCTGCTGCCTCCTCCTCCTCCGTCAATTGTCTGTTCTCAATCATACTGGCCTGGGTGCTATCAAGTGCTGCCGCCTCCTCCTCCGTCAATTGTCTGTTCTCAACCATACTGGCCTGGGTGCTATCAAGTGCTGCCGCCTACTCCTCCATCAATTGTCTGTTCTCAACCATACTGGCCTGGGTACAATCAAGTGCTGCCTCCTCCTCCTCCGTCAATTGTCTGTTCTCAACCGTACTGGCCTGGGTGCAATCAAGTGCTGCTGCCTCCTCCTCCGTCAATTTTCTGTTCTCAACCATTCTGGGTCTAATACAGTACTATTACTGCTGCTGGTTCTACTGTCAAATGTCTGTTTTCCACCCTACTGGGTCCAAGGCAATGCTGCCGGTGTTGCCAACTTGCACTTTGTGTCCTATGTCCCGTGTAATCACTTACACCTTGGCTAATGTGTACCTGTTCTGGGGTGCACAAGGTCTAATTAAATGTTACGCCTGTGTGTCTTCTGACCTGTGATGTCACTGAGACCGCATCGACTTCAACGCAGCCTATTCTTGGGCTGGTGCCACGATCTACCGTGTGTTTTTGGTGCTCTGGCATGACATGGACTGCTCCAGCGGACATCTTCAATGCTGTCAAATGTTGTCGACCTGGCTGTCCACGACTATTTTTGCACTTCGATTTTTTCAACTTTTTTCTTTGTAATAGCAACTGCAACTAAACAAAAACTATACCCTATCAGACTCCCACTATTGTAGCTGCAATTATTCAGCCATTATAGCAAGGTTCGTTTTAGGTTCGGTTCGTACGAATCCGAACTTCACGAAAGTTCGCCGAACCGAACTTTTCAAATGTTCGCTCATCTCTACTTGCAACCTTTTCAATAAAACCTGACTACATGTCAGCTTAAACCTATTGTTTGCTGTCGGCCTGATTTGGATGAAATCAGACATGTGTCCTTTGATCCCAGCAAAGGTGATCCAGAGCAAATCTCACTATCTATCTATCTATCTATATATATATATATATATATATATATATATATAAACTCTGCTGTATGTACAGCTGGCTGAGCCCTCATCATGGCCGGCCAGTGGATGTTTATGGGGATGTATTTTGTGCTGATGGCGGCAGTATTTTGTTATGGACTGTGGTATTTGGCTCTGTTGGGGTGATATAATGTGCTGCAATATGGTATTGCTGGCCCCGCCTACTTGTGTTGTCCCTGACTTCCATCAATTTGGACCTGAGTACAAAATTGGGCCACTTTTAGTATTTTTTCTAGGGCCACTTTAAGTTCCTAGTCCGCCCCTTTTGCAGCAGTGATGTCCTATCCATACCACATCACTGCTATGGCCACTGTCTAGCCACAGAGACCTGATACATACAGAATATCACTGCTACAGCCAGAAAGATTACTTGGTGGGTAGGACTGGAGCAAATCACTGGAGGAAAGGAGGAATATGACTTAAATTGTTATTTTATCACTACCCAAATGTTTATTTAAAGGGGGTGTCCCTTTCATGGCTGAGATGGAAATGGCCATATTAAAGGGGTTGGCCACTTTCTAGTTACTGTTGACCAATGTTTTGTGTTGTGAGATGATTATATGGCACTTACTAATATAGTCTCTGTTGAAATTCTGCATCATTTTTGACTCAATTTCATAAGGTATAGTCCTTTCTTTACAAAATCCTTTGTGCTGTCCACATAGAGATCCTGTCCATAAGATGGCTGCTGATGAAGGGTCATGTGAACAGGCAAATTACCTCCATGTTATATTTCCTCCATTAAATACACTGTACCTGCTATCTGTACTTGTTTTGCTGGGAGTTTAGTGTAGGTACAGTGTGTTTCCATGGATGAGACCACATGGAGGTGATTTGCCTGGTCACATGATCCTTAGTGATGATCGAGCACCACAATGTTTGGGTGCTCGGGTGCTCTGGCCGAACACTAGGTGGTGCTAGAGTGCTCGCCCGAGCAACCGAGTATAATGGAAGTCAATGGGAGAAGACCAGGAACCCCCTGATCTGCAGAGAGGAGGGTGTATGGTTCATAGGGAAACGTCAGAAAATGGTGGAAACACCACTGAAATGGTTAGGGAACAGCATGGGGAGGATGTCTGGATGCATCTTGGACACCAAAGTCGCTGCTATTAACGATGATGTCCGACTATTACGCCACTTTTACGTAATGAGAAAAATACCCCCCAAAACCCAAGATAACATCGATTTTACAGGAAATATTAGGAATGTTAGGAAATATAGATTTACTTGTACGTTAAGCGCAAGTGCTGCCAAAAATTACACGGATGAGGCACTCCCATACAACCGGTATATCATATAAAGGGGGCCTCATTCACATTGTGGTATGATTGTGGGACTCCGACACTCATAAAGCCTATGCATTAGGGGAAAGGGCTGCCAAAAATTACAAGGAACAGGCACTTCAATACCCCCTTTATTACATATAAAGGAGTGCATCAGACACACCCTTGAAAAATTATGAATGATGGCCTGCTGCTGACACGCAAAAACAATAGTGGTGACGTGCTGCTGCTGAGCTGACCGTGTTAAAAATTATGGGTAACATGCTGCTGTTGAGTTGACCGTCTTAAAAATTAAGGGTGACACACTGATGCCGATCAAACTGTCCCAAATTTAAGGTTGACACGCTGCTGCTCACAAACTGACCCAAATTTAAGGTTCACACGCTGCTGCCCATCAAACTGTCCTAAATTTAAGGTTGACATGCTGCTGCCCATCAAACTGTCCCAAATTTAAGGTTCACACGCTGCTGCCCATCAAACTGTCCCAAATTTAAGGCTGACATGCTGCTGCCCATCAAACTGTCCCAAATTTAAGGTTGACACGCTGCTGCCCATCAAACTGTCCCAAATTTAAGGTTGACATGCTGCTGCCCATCAAACTGTCCCAAATTTAAGGTTCACACGCTGCTGCCCATCAAACTGTCCCAAATTTAAGGCTGACATGCTGCTGCCCATCAAACTGTCCCAAATTTAAGGTTGACACGCTGCTGCCCATCAAACTGTCCCAAATTTAAGGTTGACATGCTGCTGCCCATCAAACTGTCCCAAATTTAAGGTTCACACTCTGCTGCCAAGCAGAACGTCCAAAAAATGTATGGGTAACACGCTGCTGCCGAGCTGACTGTAACAAAAAATGTAAGGGTGACATGCCGCTTAGCTGAAAGTCTGAAACATTATAAGTGACATGTAGCAGAGCTGAGCGTGTTAAAAATTAATTTTGACATGCCGCTTAGCTGACCGTCTGAAACAATATGTGTGACATATGTAGCAGAGCTGAGCATGTAAAACATTATGGTTGAGGGACTGCTGGTGAGCTGACAGGCAAAAAAATCATGGTGCAGGCCAGCTGATGAGCTGACCGGCAAAAAAATTATGGTGCAGGACCAGCTGGTGAGCTGACCGGCTAAAAAATTATGGTGCAGGCCCAGCTGGTGGACTTCGAGGGCAGCCTAATAAGCAGTTTCATATGATGGAGGAAGAGGAGGAAGAGGACAAGAAGAGGAAGGGGTACCTGATAATACAGTGTATTCAATACACCCTAAAAGCCAGATTTAAGGTTCCTTCATGTTAAGCCGCTTTCCTCTGGTGGAGTAGAGAAGTCAGGGGCAATCCAGACCTTGTTCATTTTGATAAGGGTCAACCTGTCAGCATTGTCAGTTGACAGGCAGATGCGCTTATCAGTAATTATGCCCCCAGCGGCACTAAATACCTGCTCAGACAAAATGCTGGCTGCAGGGCAGGCCAGCACCTTCAAGGCGTAGAGCACACGTGTCCAGCTTAGACACCCAATAATTATACGGCACAGAGGGATCGCTGAGGACGTTGACACGGTCAGCTAGGTACTCCTTTACCATCTTCCAAAACTTTTCCCTCCTTGTCACACTAGGCTGCTCATCAGGGTGAGGGTGCTGGCGGGGTGTCATAAAACTGTCCCAGGCCTTGGAGAGTGTCGCCCTGCCTTTGTTGGAACTGCTGTGTGTTCCCCTCGTCAGGTGGCCAAGGATCTACGTACTCTGCCGCCATCGTTGTCAGATGGAAATTTGTGGAGCAATGTTTTGAAAAGGGCCTTCTGGTATTGCTACATTTTACTTGTCCTCTCCACCACAGGAATGAGAGATGGGAAGTTCTCTTTGTAGCGGGGGTCGAGAAGGGTGAACAACCAGTAATCTGAATTGTCTAATATGCGTATAACGCGAGGGTCACGGGAAAGGCAGCATAGCATGAAGTCTGGCTATCACCCTGTGTAGGGTCTTCCCCCATTTCTACCTCTTCCACACGCAGAGCATCGGCCTTTATTGTGAGCAACAAGCTTTTTAGTAGACACAGAAGGAGAATGGTTACGCTGATAATTGCATTATCGCCGCTCATCATCTGTGTAGATTCCTCAAAGTTGCGTAACACCTCACAGAGGTCAGACATCAATGCCCACTCGTCGCTTGTGAAGAGCGGAAGCTGACTAGAAAGGTGCCGACTGTGTTGCAGCTGGTATTCTACTACTGCTCTCTGCTGCTCACAAAGCCTGCTCAACATGTGGAAGGTGGAATTTCATCGCGTGCTCAGGTTGCACAGCAGTCAGTGAGCAGGCAACCGCAAGTGCTGCTGCAGCGTTGCCAGGCCGGCTGAAGCTGTCGGTGACTTGCGGAAATGGGCACACAGGCGACGCACCTTCGCCAGTAGCTGAGGCAAATTGGGGTAGGTTTTCAGAAACCGCTGAACCACTAAGTTGAACACATGGGCCAGGCATGGTATGTGTGGGAGGTTGGCCAGCTCCAAACCCGCTACCAAGTTGCGGCCGTTATTGGATACAACTATGCCTGGCTGTAGGTTGACTGACGAGAGCCACAGCTCAGCCTGTTCCCTTATGCCATGCCACAGCTCTGCGGCGGTGTGCTGTTTGTCACCCAGGCAAATAAGCTTCAGCACGGCCTGTTGCCGCTTACCGACTGCTGTGCTACACTGCTTCCAGCTACTGACAGAAGTCTGAGTGGTGCTGCAAGATGGCAATTCTGCATGGGAAGAAGTGGAGGAGGAGGTGGAGAAAGAGAAGGAGGGGTTGCAGCCGCTACTGTAGGTGGCAGCAGAAATCCGGATGGAAGTGGGGCCCGCAATCCTTGGGCACCTGTGCCATCCCAGGGTACAACTCGCTCCCAGCCTCCACAACGTTCACCCAGTGTGCAGTCAGGGAAATGTAGCGTCCCTGGCCACAAGCGCTTGTCCATGTGTCAGTTGTTAAGTGGACCTTGCCAGTAACTGCGTTGGTCAGGGCATGGGTTATGTTTCTGGACACATGCTGGTGTAAGGCAGGGACGGCACACCGGGAAAAATAGTGGCGGCTGGAGACTGCGTAACGAGGGACAGCTGCCGCCATCAGGCTGCGAAAGGCCTCAGTGTCCACCAGCCTAAACGGCAACATTTCCAGGGCCAGCAACTTGGAAAGTTGCGCATTTAGAGCTATGGCTTGTGAGTGGGTGGCAGGGTATTTGCGCTGGGACATTGAAGTGGACGTGCTGGCTGATCGTTCCTGTGAAGATCCAGGTGCAGGGCGGGAGGCATCTGGGCCTGCATCTTTGACAGTAGGTAACAGAGGGGAAGAGGAGGCAGTGGTGTGACCTGCAGATACAGATCGTAGACCCAGGCGTTCGGCCCACCTTTTAGGGTGCTTCGCTGCCATGTGGCGGATCATGCTAGTGGTGGTCAGGTTGCTGGTGTTTACACCCCTGCTCATCTTGGTACGGCACAGGTTACAAATTACAATCCGTTTATCGTCAGCACTTTCCTCAAAAAAACGCCAGACTGCGGAACACCTAACACTTGGCAAGGGAGCTTGCTACAAGGGGCTGCTCTGGGGAACAGTTGCGGGCCTTGTTGGCATGGCCTGCCTTCTCCCTTTTTCCACCCCGCTGTCTCTTCCAGCCTGTTGTGGTGTTGTGGATCCCTCCCCCTCTGTACTGCTGTCCTCGTTAGGCTTGCCACCTTCCCAAGTTGGGTCAGCTATTTCATCGTCCACCACCTCTTCTTCCACATCCTCACTCTGATCCTCCTCCTGACATGGTGAACTAACTAGAACCTGATTTAACTGCGTCTCATCCTGATCCACAACCTCTTGACTTATTGGCAGCTGTGTCTCATCATCATCATGCACCTCGTGAGACGCTAGTTGCCGGTCCCCACTGTCATCGTCTTCAGACTGTGTTTGTTCAGTAGGTTGGGAATCAGGGCACAATATCTCCTCATGTCCCACTTCAAGCGGCCTTGGCGAGAGGCCCGAGCCAGGGAACGGTGATGAAAAAAGCTCCTCGGAATATCTGAATGTGGGATTAGTTCTTTGCCCAGACTTTGCATGGTGGGAGGAAGGAGGATCAGGGTGAGGATGCGGTTGCCAAGGCTCTTGGCTACTGAGACTGGACTTTGTGGAAGAGGGGGTGGTGCTGAACCGACTGGAAGCATTATCAGCTGAAATCCAACCGAATACCTGCTCGCACTGGTGTGGCGACAAGAGTTGTGTCTTGCGCCGCCCTGCAAACTGTGACATGAAGCTAGGAGTTTTGGATGACTTTGTTTCTTGGGCTCTGCCAGCAGGCACAGTTTCACCGCACCCAGAGCCATGGCCTCTGCGTTCACCATCAGCAGCACGCCCACTTTCCCGTCCCTTAGTGCTCGCCTTGCGCATATTGTACAGTATATATGCAACGTGGTCACAACTACAGTAGTGTAGATTTTTATTAACTGTATGATCAGAAAAAATTTAACGAATGTCCAATATTCTGAATACGCAAACGTTATAAAGCAACCGCTAATGAGGATCTGTGGCCTAAATTAACGGTATTAAATACGGATGTCAGCTACATAGACTTTTGAACGGTTGTAATACGCTGTGCACCTAGCGTTACTGACAGGGCACACTTGGGTTTTTTTTGCCAACCAAAACAAAAAAAAAGCAGACGTATTTCACAATGGACTTTGGTCTTTTTGGAAAAGAAACAATCTTTCTACCTACCCAAATCCTATCCCTATAGTTTAATTCCCTTCTTGGGCAAATTAAACTGCAGACGCAAATGAGGAACTGCGGCCTAAATTATCGGTATTAAATGTAACAACGGATGTCAGCTACATAGACTTTTGAACGGTTCTAATACACTCTGCTGTGTTACTGACAGGGCACACTTGGGTTCTTTTTGCCACAAAAAAAAAATTGCAGAAGGATTTAACAATGGACTTTTGTGTCTTTTGAACAATGATACTAACCCTGCCTATGGAAATTCTATCCCTACACAAGTCCCTCCTTGCGCAAATGTTATACAGCAAGACACAAAAGAAGTACTGTGGGCTTAACAGCAGAAATTATAGCAAAGTATGTCAGGTATATAGTATACAGAGAGTATCCTACAGCATGCAGCAACAGCAGCACATGTGGCATTAATGGCAGGCCACCTAGTGCTATTTTCACCACCTTTAAACACCCCAAAAATAATAAAATATTGCTTTTTGCCAGATATAATAGCCCTTAAAAGGGCTTTTGGGTCTTTTTTGAGCGATTTCTATCCCTGCCTAGCGTGCTTCTCTCCCTACAGTGTATGTCCCTCCTTGCTGCAGCAGCGCATGTGGCGTTAATGGCAGGCCACCTAGCGCTATTTTCACCACCTTTAAAGTCCTCAAAAATAATAAAATGTAGGTTTGTGCCAGATATAATAGCCCTTAAAAGGGCTTTTGGGTCTTTGTTTAGCGATTTCTATCCCTGCCTAGCGTGCTTCTCTCCCTACACTGTCTGTCCCTGCATGCAGCAGCTCTCCTTGTCTAACACTGGCCGGGTCACATGTCACCGGTGCTTTATAGCATCCTGTGACATGTGACCCGGCCAGCCAATCAGTGTAATGCCAGTAGCTAAGATGGCTACTGGCATTACACTGAATGCCATCCCTCCCCGCACGCTAATTGGCTAATTAGCGTGCGGGGAGGTGACCCGAGCATGGCGCTCGAGCACACGCGGTATTCGGCCGTATACCGCGTGGTCCCGAGCACCACCATGTTCGACTGAATAGTGTATTCAGCCGAACATGTTCGCTCAACACTAATGATCCTCCATCAATGGCCATCTTATGGATAGGACATCTGTGTGGACAGCACAAAAGACTTGGACAACAAAGGAGTATACCTTAAGAACTATAGAAAATAGTATACAACTTAATCAAAGGCTATATTAGTAAGTGTCATATAATCATCACACAAACACATTGGTCAACAGTAACCAAAAGGTGGCCAACCCCTTTAAGTGTCAAACAGGGGAGGCAAAATTACAGAAACGCCTTGAGTTACATTAACAAAATAGCTCTCATGCATGTAACATTCCTGTAACTCTGCCTCGCTAGACCTGTGCTTACAGTTATTCCTATTTCAACCATGAAAGACCAACATGGGACAACCCCTTTAGGATGGTGTCACACAGTTTTTTGTGGCAGTTTTGGTGCAAAGTCAGAAGTGGATCCAGCAGGAAAGAGGAGTATAATTTGTTCCTTTATATTTCTCATTCCTTGAGCTGCCAAAGAAAACTGCCAAAGAAAGCTGTGTGTGACACCACCCTATGTGGGGTTTTATATGTGGGGCCCTTTCATTCTCAGACTGCCCTTCACAAGTGTAGTGCCATTGTTTTTCTCTGATGAGGGACACTGTTCTTGGATGAGGGACATTTTCCTTGGCTGAGATAATATGTGTTCCTCTAAAATTTGCATGCATTGCGATCTGCAATACGTGGGAGGGGACAGTATTGCATGTGGGCTGGTGGGGTTCATGTGCCATAGCTACATTTAAGTCCCAGTCTGGCCCTGAATGGTGGCCATTGTTAGATAAAGCCTAGCCTATGGTTATTTAACCCCTTCGCTACCAGCGTCATACATTTACGGAACTGGTGGGGTCTTTAAACATGAGTGCATTGGGCGCCATAGCCGATGGGTCTCTGCTGTTTCAAACATTAGGGACCCGCAGCTAATGTCCGTGATCGGCAATAATGCCGAATGCGGACATTACAGCCTTTGAAAGCAGTGTTGCCGGTCATTATTTCTAATAGGCTGGGTCTCTCTGAAGAGGTGGCAGGCCAACATAGGAGATGAGCCTTATGGAAGTATAGTAATATTCTCTAAAAAACAAAGTCATTAAAAAGACACACACACTCCAAAATCGTATCAATAAAAACTACAGATCATCCTGCAAAAAATGAGCCCCAAACAGCTCATTAGACATAACTGTAAAAAAGTTATGGGGGTCAGAATATGGTGATGTTAAAAAATGTTTCAAAGTTTTAATTTATGTTTTCAGTATTTAAACATATAAAACCTATTCATATCAGTTTTGCCACATAGGGAACGCTCTATGGACAAAACCTGTAAAACTGTGGAAGAATTTTTTTTTCCAATTCCACCCCATTTAGAATTTTTTCCCACTATACTATATTAAATGGTTACATTAGAAGTATAACTTGTCCCGTAAAAAAACAAGCCATCGTATGGATATGTGAACAGAAAAATAAAAAAGTTATGGCTCCAGGAAGACAGGGAAGAAAAATGAAAACACAAAAATGAAAAAACCTCTGGTATTCTAAGGGTTAAGGCCTGACGCATTAAGGCCTGACGCACATGACCCTGTTTTTGGTCCACATCTTCCGTTTTGCGGACAAGAATAGCCATTTCTATAATAGGGACTGAGGAAAGTGCGAGACACAGCTGTTATCCGTATTTTGCTGATCCACGGTTTATGGACCACAAAATACGTATGGTCCCTATTGTTTTCTATTTTTGTGGTAGCTGTATGCCATCTTGATTTATAGGGGCACTATGTGTGGAACTGGTATTCAGGGAGGCTCAGCGTGCTCAGTATTTTATGGGCTTGGTTCTTGGTTTTATGCACAGTATAGCATAAAATACTGCCTATCACCATTCTGAGGGCTGTGATACAGGTGAATTCAAGAGGGTACCTGCGGCTGCTGGCCATGTGAATAAGTATCTGATGCTCCTTGCATTAATTACTGCTGAGAGCATCAGATCATTATGTACCTGGCCAGCTGCCAGGAGGAGGCTCAGACGGCCTTCTGGGCGTTGTCCCACTGGGAAATTTCCCTGTAGGGTATATGGCCAGTTCGCCTCTACCTTCTGAGTACTGCAATATGCCAATACAGCAGTTTACAACCACATACGTATAGGGTGTTGTCGTATTCAGAAGAAAATGCACAACAAATTTTGAAGTGCTTTTTCTCCTGTTACCTATTGTGAAAATTAAGCATTTGGGAATAAAGCAAAAATTTTATAAGAAAATTATAATTTTCATTTTCATAACCCAATTCTAAGTCTGTGAAACACCTGTTGGGTCCAAATGTTTTAACACCCCTAGATAAATTCATTGAGGGATGTATATTCCAATATCGGGTCATTTGAGGGGTGTTCTTTATGTTTTGCCAGCTTAAGGCCTCTGAAACCTGACTTGGTGCCTGAAAAACATCCCAATACATTTAAAGGGAACCTGTCAGCTCTGAAACACCCTCCGAACTAGAGTAAGCGGTGTATAGTATAAGTGACATCGAGTCCGGTTATGTAATTTTTATCTTCATACTCACTTCCATTCTGACGCTGTGCTCCCACAAACCTGCAGTAAAATGCACTCACTGGACTCCAGTGCTCACTCACAAAATGGAGAGGACTCAAAGAAGAGTCCTGTCAATGCATTTTACTGCTGGTTTGTGGGAGCACAGCGTCGGAATGGCAGTGAGTATGAAGATAAAACTTACATATTCGGATTCAGCATCATTTACACTATACACCGCTTACTCTAGTTCCGGGGGTGTTTCGGAGCTGACAGGTTCCCTTTAAGGCCTTAAAATCCATAAGATGTACCTTCATTTCTGAGGGAAAGAAATGGCATTTATAAAATGTTCGAAACATAAAGTAGACATTTGTGAGGTATCCCTGTCTTAAAAGTAGGGAAATTAGAAGTTGGAAAATTGTAATATTTTTCTAATTTTCTCTACATTTTGTATTATATTTACCACTAACATGAAGTATGATTTTCATAAAAAAACTCTCAGAATGGCTTCGATAAGTAAAAGGATTCCAAAGTTGATACCACATAAAGTGATGCGTCAGAGATGCAAAATTAGGGCTCATGCACACAACCATATCTTGTGTTGCAGTCTATAAATAGAGGATCCGCAAAACACGGATACCGGCCGTGTGCGTTATGCATTATGCAGAACAGAATGTCTGGCCTATAATAAAACAGCTTTATCCTTGTCCGTAATTTTGACAAGAATAGGATATGTTATATATTTTTGCGGATGGCACAGAACAGGATGCTGACAACACATGGTGTGCTGCACGCATATTTTGCTGCTCTATTGAAGTGAATGGGTCCGCATCTGAGAAGCAAAAAATGTGGATCAGATGCAAAAAATAAAGAAGGCGAAAAATGTCTGGAAGGTGTTAAACCAAGGAAAATAAGGGAAATAAATTCAGAAATGCTCTCTTACTTACCTGATCCAAATACTGCAGTTTTCTGTCTTTGTCTTTATCCTTGACAGTATATACAGTATGATGAAAAGCTATAGAATTTTCCAGTACACTAAGGCTAGTTTCACACTTAAGAGATCCATCAGGCTGTTGGTGCTCTCAGCCGGACAAAAAACCCTGCCGGAACAGCCTGCTGGATCTCTTAACACCTAAGGGCCCATTCACACAACCATGTGAATGGGTCCGCATCTATTCCACAATTTTGCGGAATAGATGCGGCTCCATTCACTTCAATGAGAGTGGACAGCCGCAGCTCCGCAAAAAAGAATAGAACATGTCCTATTCTTGTCCGCAAGAGCGGACAAGAATAGGCATTTTGAACGGGGCGCCCGGCTGTGTGTTCCGCAAATTGTGGAACACACACCGTGCGGCTTCTGTGGTATTGCGGATCCGCATTTAGTCAAACTAGCATTACTGAAGTTCACTGCTTGCTGTCAGTCAATGTGTATTTTTTACTTCCTGTGGATAAAAATCTCTCCTTATCATGAATGGCTGCAGGCAGAGATCTTAAAGATCTTGTTACAGAATAATATTGGAAAATGATATAACTTTTTATGTGCTGAAACTGGAAGCATAGGGATTTGATCAACCTACTTTGAGCCCCTTAACCTTGCTCTCCCAATATTTGTTAATAAGGATCCTCCATTTAACAAGATCATAGGTAGGGGGTGGATTTTGTACACAACAAACCCACCACTGAGGGTGTTACTGAGTAAAGAGGCAGCAATTTTGTCCCATCCCCATGACTCCTGCAGCCATGTACTGTATTTAATACAACTCAGACATTTGATAAACTGAAATGGTTTATAGGTTTTTAAGCAATATCAGTGCTGTCATAAATCAATATTACTATCATAATATATACATAATATATTAATATATCATAATATATACAATGTCATAATATAGCATGTAACCAGATGCCATGAGGAGTGTAGAATAGATTTTCTTAGTATATGGAGCCAATAGAAGCACATGGCACATGTTCCCCTGGACAGTAGGAAAACTGTTTCTTTGATTCTTCCTTTTCCAATCCAAGCTTCGTTTTGGTGAGGGGTGCATTAAACATGGTAAAAAAGCAGCTAGGCATTAGATGAGTTGTACATTTCAAGAGTGCTGCCTAACATATGCATCAGATGCATGCAGCTGTATGCCTTAAAACATCTGTCGGGGAATACCATTATAAAAAATAACATATGTGATTTTTGGGCATCCAGTTGTATTGAAAGGTGTGGTAACTGGACCACTGTGTATTTATGGGTTGCACTGAAGACACATTCTTGAGATACAAAATAATGAATGTGTATAATTTTTTTGTTCAAAAGATTTGCATCCTGCTGTATCTAGAATTCTTTCTTTTTCACTAAATGTTGAGGCTTAAACGCACAGTTCAATAGGCTGTTTTCCAATTATCATTTCACGTAGTCTTTTTTTAGGCTCTGTGAAGCCTTTATCAGAGGTTGGACATGCAAGGCATAGATTGATTTTGCCATTGGAAATCAGATACACAACTGCATCTTTATAACCTTGGAAGTAAAACTTCTTTAGTACCTGTGGGTGAAAAATAAAAATGTAAAACAATATGAACTATGTCTTCATTCAAAACGCTTGTAACTTACTGAGTTGGCCTTAGGTTACATGGCACCCTGTGCGAGAAGTCTTCTCGACACCTCCCAACAAACTTGGGGTTGTGCCGAGTTTAAAAGTTATTGCTTATCCAAAGGATAGGGAATAACTAAGTGATCAGTGGAGGTCTGAACCCCACCAATTCCAAGAATGGGGATCACCAGAGCTGATGTACCCTGCTGCTCCAGTCATTCTCTATGGAACTGCTGATGATGCAGATACAATTGGGGCGCCTGGAAACTGGATGAATCAATCGGATGTCCAGCAAAGGGAACCATCTGGCATCCCCTTCAAGAGTCCAGGGTAATGTGCCCTGTGCGGTCAAACGCCAGTAAGGCTAGCCCTGGTAACGTACATAATCAATCCAATACATGTGTACATATATACAGTATGTATCTGCATACATAATATGTGCGCCTACAGTCATCTGGTTCTTCATGCAAATGTTTTATCAACCAATCATATGGTAAAAAATAAATTAAAATGTGATTCAAGAAGATCAGTTGTTCTGACCAAAGCCTCAAAGTGGGAAAATAATTTAATCTGAGAGATTTTGACCATGGAGTAATTACTGGTCCCAGATAAGGTGGTGTGGGCATCATAGAAAATACTAACTTCCTAGTATTTTCAACACAATGTCTAGAGGTACAACCTCATCATGCAGCTAAGCCACCTGCAGCAGTCAGTGGTCACATGATTTGACTGCAAAATCATACAGTCGTTAGCTGCTGTAAGTGGGTTTGGTTGGGATACACATGTCCAGACATATCTTCGGGTTGTATCCTTTTTGTGTGCAAATCTAACAACAAGTAACAATTCTATGAATAGAATCTGCTCATTCTTGGAGAAGGCCCAGGATGGAATGGCCAGACATAGTCTTGTCTTGCAACAGTGGTAAGCAGAAGCGCTTCACTGCATGTACTGCATCTCAACCTTGAAGTTGATGAGTTACAGAAGAAGACCAACCTGGGTGGCACTTCAGCCAGTTATTGGCAGAAAACTAAGGCTACACATTCACTGGACTAGGTTTTTATAGGTTGAGGAGAATGTTTTATTGATCTCTCAACTGAGCATTGCTTAAAGGGAATAAATACATTCAACCAGTTGTTTTTTTTGCTCTAAAATAATAGAATTAAGCAAATGTACAAATTTAGAATAGAAAATTTATTTTATTTTGTGCATACAGCTCTAATGCAGAACTAAATGTCTCCATGGTTTCATTCTACAGACCTACCAGTTGTAGTCTGATCCTGCCATGCCATGAGGAAGGATGTCTTTATACATACGAAAAACATAGTATTTCTGTCTGCTGAAATATTATGTTTTGCTTAATGTGGATTTTTTTTATGCATTTCCAATAAAAAAAACATAGAGTTTTAACACCACGTGTGACACAGAATTAATCTGGAGTATGGTGGAGTAGTCTAATTCTGCATGCATACTCCATTCCACCTGTTCCCTACTTCTTCCTAAGAAGACAGCAGGGAGATTGGGACAAAAGAAAGTATGACTACACAGGGCTTCTTTGTAGTCCGTAACCATACCAACACATGGTAGGATATTTTCTAATAACCACTATTTAGAAATGTGCTGTACTGTTTCTTTGAGATGAACTATAGCAACCAAAAAATGTAAAGATGTACTGCATATATCCTTTAAAGGGAACCTGACACATTGAAAATGCAATCTGATTGTAGAGCAGGAGGAACCAAGAAGATTGATATAAAGCTATGTGGGAAGAGATTCTACAGGGTGGGCCATTTATATGGATACACCTAAATAAAATGGGAATGGTTGGTGATATTAACTTCCTGTTTGTGGCACATTAGTATATGGGAGGGGGGAAACTTTTCAAGATGGGTGGTGACTAGAGATGAGCGAGCATGCTCGGCCAAGCATGCTCGGGTGGAAATTGCGTGCATTTTTTCCAAATCCGCACGCAATTCCTACGCATATTTTAGTATGTACACTAATGCGTACGCATTTTATAAATTAGTACGTATTAGCTATCAGTGTGTGAAGAGTGGATGAAGAGGGTTGCATTGACAATCCAACACAATGGGCAGCACTTTGAACACATTTTATAAGTAGTCAGAAACTTGTAAATAACTCATGAAAGAATAAAGTTACGTTAAAACCAAGCACACCATTGTTTTTCTTGTGAAATTCTCAGTTTGATGTGTCACATGACCCTCTTCTTGAAAAAACTAAAGTTGGATCCAAAATGGCCGACTTCAAAATGGCCACCATGGTCACCACTCATCTTGAAAAGTTTACCTCCTCCCATATACTAATGTGCCACAAACAGGAAGTTAATATCACCAACCATTCCCATTTTATTTAGGTGTATCCATATAAATGGCCCACCCTGTATATTACTTTTCATTTATTGATCTAAACCTCTGGTCACCTAAAGCTTAGGAGTCAAGTGGGTGGTTCTAATCAGTGACTGACAGTTATTTTTTGTGCCATTCATGCAGGAATGTCGTTAGTCATTGAGTAGGACCACAGACTGGGCTCCTAAACTCAAAATTATCATAGTTTTAGATTGATAAAGTACAAGTTTTACTAAATCTTTTACCACAAAACTACAGTACTGAACAAGTTTTAGGAAGGTGTAGAAAATTGCAGCAAAGCAAGAATGCTTTTCAGAAGTGTTAATAGTTTATTTTTATCAGTTAAAATACAAAGTGAATGAACAATAGAGATATCTGAATAAAATCAATATTTGATGTGACCACCCTTTGCCCTCAAAACATGATCAATTCTTCTAGGTACACTTGTACAAAATCAGTGACTTTGTAGGATTACAGTCAGGTGTACGATTAACCCATTATACGAAACAGGTGATAATGATTTTCATTTTCATATGTAGGTTACAACACAGTCATTAACTAAACAAGAAACAGCTATGCAGAAGGCTTAAAACTGGGTGATTAATTCTACTACAAAGGTGAGGTTGTGATAGACAGTTTCATGTCACAGGTCACAAACTATGGCAAGACTGAGAACAACGAGAAGACGCAATACTGTATTAGCAAGGTGTCTCCCATGCAAAGATTTCAAAGCAGACTGGGGTTTCAAGATGTGCTGTTCAAGCTCTTTTGAAGAAGCAGAAAAAAAGGCAACATTGAGGACCATAGATGCAGTGGTCGGCCAAGAAAACTTAATGCGGAAAATAAAAACACATCATGCTTTCTTCCCTATTAAATTGGAAGATGTCCAGCAGTGCCATCAGCTTAGAACTGGCAAACAAGTGGGACCCAGGTACACTCACCTACTATTTGGATAAGTCTGGCCAGAATTGGTTTTCATGGAAAAATGCATACTTTTACCATGGAAACAAGGCAGGGCGACTCAACCATGCATGAGAACAGAGGAAATGGGGTGCAGAAAGATGGCAGCAGGTGCTCTGGACTGATCAAAAATTAAAATATTTGGCTTGGTGGAGGTTTCCTGAATGCTTGGGGCTGCACTACAGAAAAAGGAGTTGAGGATTTATTCTGGATTAATGGTGTCCTCAATGCTGGGAAATACTATCCATCAGGCAGTACCTTCAGAGAGGCATCTGATTGGGTCCAAATTTATATTGTAGCAGGAAAATGACCCAAAACATACAGCAAATGTCAGTGTAAAGAAGAACAAGGAGTCCAGGAAGTGATAAGATAGCCCCCACAAAGCCCTGATCTCAACATTAGTGTTGAGTGAAGAAAGCTTTGGATCATAGATCACTTAGCCCAAAACTTCAAATGTATATGCTCTGTGGGGGGGGAAATTCATTATATCTGAAGTCTTGCGAAACTTTGGTGAATAACTTCGATATTTCAACTTCTACTTCAATTTTTCAACTTCAACTCCTACTGGAACCCGGGTACCAAAGTCACGGATCCCAGTTTTAACCCCTTCACCCCCAGCGCCGTACATGTACGGCGCTGGGGCGATGCGGGCACATGGCGCCCGCTCGCGGGTGCGGCGGGCGTCATGGCCGGCAAGTCTCTGCTGTTTCTAACAGCAGAGACTTGCCGCTACCTACTACATCGGCGGCGTCTTCCGGGTTGACTAGATGCCGTGATCACACGTGATCACGGCATCTAGTTGCGGCTAAACCCGGAAGCGTTCGCTTCCGGGTGGTGTACAGACACCCTGTGTGGCCAATCGGGGTGTCTGTACACCATATGAAAACTCTAATCCTCGCTGGTGAGGATTACAGTTTTCAAAGTGCAATTCTTATTCTGGCCACTAGATGGCAGGCCAGGATAAGAAATGAGCAATTCATGTCTTTCTGAGTCTATAAAACCCAGAATTGCTCATAAAGAAAAAAAAAAAGCCACAATATATAAGCCCATATTTGAGCTTTCTAATAGTAAAAAAAAAATTTAAAAAAAAAGTTAAAAAATATATAAAAAATAAAAAAGATGTAAAAGTTCAAATCACCCCCCTTTCCGTATAAGTAAAAAATAAATACCTAAATAACAATAAATATAGACATCATGGGTATCATCGTGACCGAAAACGCCCGTACTTTTAAAATATAAAAAAAAAAATTCCAATACAGCGAACTGTGTGGCGGAAAAAAGCGTCCAAATGGCGATTTGCCGTTTTTTGTCGCTTTTTTTTTCTAAACAAAATTAAATAAAAAGTGATCAAAAAGTCATACACACCCCAGAATGGTATCAATAAAAACTTCAGATCGTCCCGCAAAAAATGAGCCCCCATACAGCTCTGTACACATAAATACCAAAAAGTTATAGGGGTCAAGATTTGACAAGGAAAAAAAAAAAAAAAAAAGGGCAACTTTCTAATTATTTTATCACTATGAAAACGCAGGAAAAACTATACATATTAGGTATTGCCGGATTCGTACTGACCAGTAGAATGAAAGTAACGGATCAGTTTTAATGCACATCGAACGCTGTAAATAAGAAACCCGTAGAACTGTAGCGGAATAGCGTTTTCTTTGCAATTTCACCCGGTTTGGAATTTTTTTCCCGCTTCCCACTACACCGTATGCAATATTAAATGGTGGAGTTGGAAAGTACAACTTGTCCCGCAAAAAACAAGCCCTCATACAGCTATGTGAACAGAAAAATAAAAGAGTTATGGCTGTTTGAAGGCAGGGAGCGCAAAACGAAAATGCAGAACCGAAAAAAGCTCCGGGGGTGAAGGGGTTAAAATTGTTTTCATGTTGAATTGATGTCCGCAGTTATTCAACAACGTCTTGCGGGACTTCTGATATAAAGAATTTCACCTCGGCGGAGCCCATACATCTGAATGCTGTACATAGACGGATCTCCGTACAGCATTCAAACGAAGTTTTGACCGAAGCGACTTTAGATCTATGATTCGAAGCTTGCTTCGCTCAACAGTACTCAACATCATCAAATCTGTCTGGGATTACATGAAGACACAGAACGATCTGAGCAAGCCAACATCCACAGAAGATCTGTGGTTAGTTCTCCAAGATATTTGGAACAACTTCCCTGCCAATTTCCTACAAAAGCTGTGTGGAAAGGTACCTAGTAGAATTGATGTGCTTTTGAAGTCAAAGGGTGGTGACACCAAATATTGATCTGATTTAGATTTCTCTTTTGTTGACTAACTTTGCATTTTGCTAAGTGATAAAAAGAAACTAACACTTCTATTTTTGAAAGCATTCTTATTTTGCAGCATTTTTTCAACAACTGTCTAAAACATTTGTACAGTACTATATATATCAATCTTCTCAGCCTTTTCTGTTCTAGAATGTGACACCTACAGATATATTCAACGTGACAGGTTCCCTTCAAATGTTGCAGGCTACCCTTGCTTGGTTGCCGGCCATGGGGATAATTTTAAGGTCACACTCTATCTATCTTCTACGTCCATGATCTCACCCGATTCCACAAGTTCAGTCTAATCCAATGACTAGCATAGTCACTAGATTTCAATACTATAGAGCCCTTTTGGGACGTCTGATGTTGTCTTGACAGTAATATTGCAGGTAGTTTCAAACCCATATGGTGTGTTAGCCATATGAATTCTGGAGTCAGGGTTATAAACAATCATATTAGGATTTTTAGTTTTCCAAAATCTGCAGAGTCACAGGTTATGTCCCTAGAGTTACAAGTAGATATGATTCCGTAATTAAAGAATGATTACTTACACTGGCTGGTGGTGGAAATAAAGCATACACCACTCTGCACATGTTCTGGACCGAGAACTGGAAGCTGGTATTAAAAATCTGAAAGCATAGATGGCTGACCGGGCAGTCTCTGGGACAAATGTCAATCTCCCCTGTGAATGGGGATATTGTTATTATAGACTTAAAACCAAACAATGGCTGGAAGTTTTTAAGCGCTCCATCAAAGTATCTCTATGGTAAGGGGAAAAAAAACAGAAAGTAATAAATACAAATTATCATTCATGTATGTAAGGTATTACTTTCAGAGGCATAACTTGAGAAAAGTTTCTGGGCCCCAATGCAAAATTTGTAAATGGACCTCCCCCACCTACCATGTGCCCTTTATAATACTGGTATCTTCCTACAAATCAGAGTGGCTATTGGAGATACTTTGAGATACCTTGACGCGGTGCTCGGGCTCCGGTATGTTCTTGATATAAGAATATATTGGCGAAAGTCTCATTTTAACATCAGTGTGAGGGTTTAGCCATATATTGTCAATTGCATTACCGCCGCAGTGCACCTTTACTAGTGATTGTTTGATTATATAGTTTGCCACATCCACACAATTGGTTATCTTGTGTAGGATGTCTTTGTGGTACATGTGGTCCGCTGCAGACATCTTCCATTGTATGCATTTTTGCTGGGGATTGCTGTTAGCAACAGACCACATGTGCAGGAATTGCTCCCCCGGTTTGATATGCGCAACAGCATATGGGGTCTGAGCAATTTTCTGCCATTTTAGACCATGTTTTTTTCTGTTATTGTATTTGAACATTTATACTTGGAGGTGTGGCAACTCCAGGTCTGAATGTACCATTACTTAGATCTTATGGTAACATTCTGGTGCACCTGTGCAGCCTGAGTCACATGAGTCATTGGTAGGTGGGGCTCATAGTCTCCTCCCTCCTCCCATTGTATGTGTGATCTCACGCTGGAGGTAACTTGGAGTAGGTTGCTGTGTGTCGGCCTATATGCGCCTTCCGCAATTGCCCAAACTGCAAGGTAGGTTAGCGCTAGGTCCCGAGCCACTCTGAGATACCTTGACGCGGTGCTCGGGCTCCGGTATGTTTTTGATATAAGAATATATTGGCGAAAGTCTCATTTTAATATCAGTGTGAGGTTTAGCCATATATTGTCAATTGCATTACCGCCGTAGTGCACCTTTACTAGTGATTGTTTGTCTGTTTCTTATGGCTCCTTCTTGGAGCCATAGCTTTTTCCACTCACAAGTTGTACAAGTTGTTTTGCGAGAGTTGTTTCTAATAGCACCATTAAATATTGCACAGGATGTAGTGGGAAGCTGGAAAAAAAATCCAAATGTGGTGTGGAAATGTGGAAAAAAAGGCACAGTTTTATGGGTTATGTTTTTAGAGCATTCACTATGTGGTAAAACTGACTTGCGGGCTTAATTCTCCAGGTCTGTATGATTATTCAGATACCACATTTGTATCGTTTTTTCTTGCGTTTTAATACTGGAAAAAAAACACCTTGAAAAAAATTACTTTTTTCTTTTCATCACCATACTCTGAACAGAGCTGTGTGAGGGCTCATTTTTTGCAAGGTGATCTGTACTTTTCATTCATACCGTTTAACTTTTTATTATATTTTTTTGCGGGAGGTGAATTGACCAAAAAACAGTGAATCGCCCATTTTGACTTTTTCACCATTTGCCACATATAGGATAAAGATTTTCAGATTTAATAGTACGGACGCATGTGGCGATGCCCATGATGTTAATTTTTTTTTATTGTTAATTTATTTTTTATTTTAGAGAAAGGGGTGATTTGAATTATTTTTTTTCTTTACATTTTTAAAAAGATTTATTATTTACACTTTTATCATCAGATTGCTTCTATCAAAGACCCCAATGCATGAACTATATACAGGCAGGATCTCCATAGGAACCTATGTGCAGCAGCCTCGGATCATTCAGGGGGACCAAAGCTGCCGCACACACCATCTACGTGCGTTTCTGGATTTTTGCACTCCCAGGTGCCATGGCATCTGAGAGGTTAAGTGTCTGCGCCATCGCAGACATTAGCCACAGGTGTCTGCTTTGTGAAACAACAGTCACCAGTTTGCTATGGCGCTTGTACCGTCACATGTTGGAAAAGGGTTAGGCAACTGCTACATTGACAGATATAAAACTCAAAAAATAAGGGTGGAGTCTGGACTTCATGAAAGTTATAAGGTTAGAACAGGATTAGAGAAACACATCACTCCATGGATTATATCTGGTATTGCCGTTTGGCTCACCTGATATAATTAGGGCATAGCTTTAGCAGCCCACCCAACCGGTGTGGCTAAGTTTTTGGAAAAATAGTCATGTTTAGCACTGGTGCCTTGCAGGTTCGAATCCAACCAAAGACAGCATCTGCATGGAGTTTATATGTTTTCCCTGTGTTTGTGTGGTTTTCGCCCAGATACTCTGGCTTTGTCCCACACTCCAAAGACATACATAGAGAACTTAGGTTGTGAGCTCCTCTGGACACAGCAAGCAATGATTATGTCTGTGATGTGCTCCAGAATCCTTTTACTTATCCAAGTATCCTTTTACTTATCCAAGCCATTCTGAAAATGTTTTTTGTCACACATCAAACCATATGTTAGAAGTAAATTTAGATTAATACGTTTTACTTTTATTTATTTCAAAAAATCCCAAATTTACAGAAATCTTGGCAAAATTAGCAATTTTCTAAATTTGAATTTCTCAACTTTTAGGAGAGATACCTCACAGTGATACCTCATACCTGTCTGCCTTGTTCACAGGAGCCCAAAACTGTACACAGTACTCCATGTGTGGTCTGACTAGTGATTTGTAAAGTGGCAGGACTATGTTCTCATCACGGGCATCTATGCCCCTTTTGATGCAACCCATTATCTTATTGGCCTTGGCAGCAGCTGTCTGACACTGGTTTCTACAGCTTAGTTTGCTGTTCACTAAAATTCCTAGGTCCTTTTCCATGTCAGAGTTACCCAATGTTTTACCATTCACTATGTACTGGTGACTTGCATTATTTCTTCCCATATGCATAACCTTACATTTGTCAGTGTTAAACCTCATGTGCCACTTCTCTGCCCAAGCCTCCAATATATCCAGATCCATCTGTAGCAGTGTACTGTCCTCTTCTGTGTTAATTACTTTACACAGTTTAGAGAATAGGGCCCAATACTGACCCATGTGGTACCCCACTAGTGACAGTGACCCAATCTGAGTATGTACCATTAATAACCACCCTCTGTTTTTATCACTGAGCCAGTTACTTACCCACATAAAGGCATTTTCTCCCAGTCCAAGCATTCTCATTTTATATACTAACCTTTTATGTGGTACCGTGTCAAATGCTTTGGAGAAGTCCAGATATACGACTTCCATTAATTCGCCGCAGTCAAGTCTAGAACTTACCTCCTCATAGAAACTGATTAAATTGGTTTGACATGACCGATCCCTCATGAAGCCATGCTGATATGGAGTTAATTGCTTATTTTCATTGAGGCACTCCAAGATAGCATCTCTTAGAAAACCTTCAAACAGTTTACCCACGACAGATGTTAAACTTACTGGCCTATAGTTCCCGGGCTCTGTTTTTGGACCCTTTTTGAATATTGGCACCACATTTGCTATGTGCCAATCCTGTGGAACACTCCCTGTCAGTATAGAGTCCTTAAATATCAGAAATAAGCGTCTGGCGATGACATTACTTAATTCTCTTAGGATACGGGGGTGTATGCCATCCGGTCCTGGCGATTTGTCTATTTTAATCTTTTTAAGACGTCGCTGTACTTCTTCCTGGGTCAGACAGGGCATTTTTAATGGGGAATTTAATTTTATAATCTGCATTTCATCTGACAGTTTATTTTCCTCAGTGAATACAGTGGAGAAAAAAGATATTTAGTAGCTTTGCTTTCTCATAATCGCTCTCTGCAACTCCCCCCTCATTACTCTGTAAGGGGCCGACACCTTCAGGTTTATACTTTATACCATTTATATAATTGAAGAACATTTTAGGGTTATTTTTACTCTCTTTGGTGATTAATCTCTCGGTCTCTAGTTTGGCTGCTTTTATTTGTCTTTTACATATTCTATTTTTTTCCTTATAGTTTTTCAATGCTTCCTTGCCACCCTCCTGTTTTAGTGACTTAAATGCTTTCTTTTTGTCATTTATTGCTTTCTTTACAGTTCTATTTATCCACATTGTTTTTTTCTTATTTCTTACCCTTTTATTCCCATAAGGTATGTACCTCTCACAATTAGATATTAGGATGCTTTTAAAAATCTCCCATTTTGTGGCTGTATTTTTTATTTTTGAGGACTTTGTCCCAATTAGTTAGGCCTATGGCCTCTCTTAGTTGGCTAAATTTTGCTTTTTTGAAGTTTGGTATTTTTGTTCCTCCCTGAAGAAACACTCTTTTGAATGACAATTGGAAGGTTATTATTTTATGGTCACTATTTCCCAGGTGTCCCCCAACCTGCACATCTGTTGTTCTGTCAGGTCTATTGGTTAATACTAAGTCCAATATTGCCATCCCTCTAGTCGGGTCCTGAACCAGTTGGGAAAGGTAATCGTCTTTGGTTATTCCAAGAACCTGTTTCCTTTATGAGATATGAGGTTTCGGTTTCCCAGTCTATATCTGGGTAGTTGAAGTCCCCCATAATAACGATCTTATTATGATTTACCGCCTCGTCTATTTGGTTTAGAAGTAGATTTTCTGTGGTATATTGGGTGGTTTGACATGGTTTGCACATCCTTGGTGCCGCAGTCCCTTCCGCAGATGATCAGCAAGGGTAACCATCAGATATTGAAGACTTTTCCTTAGATAGGTCATCAATATTGTATAGAATATGGTATGCAACATTTGGCACATTAAATAAAATTATATACACAGAGGTATATACAGTACTGTAGGTAGTAGATACTTACTGCATATTTTACATAAGAAGAATTATCTTTACTTACCACTCCTCGGAATGTAGGTGGCACAAACCCACAGTAAATAGGAACAAAACATCCACAGGTAAGAACCTGTGAAAATAATTATTACGGCAGATTAGCAGCATATTTTATAATTAAGATTGTCAGTTTGGGCACGCTGAAATTGTACCATACTTATTGAAAAATGACTGGTGTTGAATAAACTGTCATTCATTTACTTGTTCCCTGTTGCTCCTTTTCCCACCAGTCTCTAGTATTTCGCCCATTGACTCTAAACGTCTGGGAAGGGGTTATCTATCTCTGAATGGATGTTTCTAAACGTCCATTCAGAGATAGAAGCTGCGCGCTAATCGTGCAGCTTCTGTGCCAGGGGCCCTGCCTTCTAGATCGCTGTATAAACAGCGCCCAAAAAACATAATATCAATTTATCAAACAGTCATATGTACCCCAAAATTGTAGCAATAAAAATGTCACCTCCTCCCGCAAAAAATGACTTCACCTCCCAAAAAATTAGATAAAAAGCAACCAGAAAGCCAAATGTACGCCAAAATGGTGCCAATAAAAAGAACAGCTTGTCCCGCAAAAAAATAAGCCCTCACACAGCTCAGTCAACAAAAAAATTAAAAAGTTATCGCTCTTAAAAACCACAACAGAAAATTCCATGTTAGAAAATCCAGATGGCGCTCCTTCCCTTCTGAGCCCTGGCGTATCCACAAATAACAATTTATGACCACAATTGGGGTGCTACTATATTCAGGAGAAAATGGGTAGCAAATTGTGGGGGATATTCTCCTGTTATCCTTTGTGAAAAAGAAAGTTTGGGCCTAACGCACCATTTTCTTGTAAAAAAAAATGTAATTTTTCATTTTCACATATAATACAACAAGTATTATAAATTCTATGAAACGCCTGTAGGATCAAGTGCTCGCTACACCCCTTAAAAATCCCCTGGGTGGTGTAGTTTACAAGGTCATTTTTTGGGGGTTTTCACTGTGAGGGTACCTCAGGGTCTCTTCAAATCCAACATGGTGCCCAAAAACCATTCCAACAAAATCTGTGTTCCTTGACTTTGAAAATTTCAAAAATTGCTTCTAAAATTCTAAACCTTCTAACGCCCTAGAAAAATAAAATTACACTACCAAACTGATGCCAACATAAAGAAGACATATGGGGAATGTTAATTAATAAATATTTTATGAGGAATCACTATCTGTCTTAAAAGCAGAAAGATTAAAATTTAGAAAACAGTGAATTTTTTCAAATTTTCGTTAACTTTTGGATTTTTTTTATAAAAAAGGTAAAACAATTTGGTGAAGCAGCCGAATCTACTTTTTATAACTTCACTCATCTCTATCTCTCTTTATAATCTTCACCTCAATAAGCCAGAGTCTCTGGTTCCCTTTTTCACCTCTGCTGGGGAGAGAGAATTGGGACTAAATTTGTTGGAGTTAGAGTGGCAAAAGGTCTATACCAGAGCTCATATACTACCCGTGGCATGTCAAACTCAGGGAAATAATTACAAGATCTTGTCAAGATGGTACTGTTGCCCTGACATTTTACATAAATGTTTTCCTACCGTGTCAAACCTATGCTGGACATGTGGCACAGAAGTTGGCACTATGACACATATATGGTGGGGATGTACTGTGCTACAGCCATTCTGGCAAGCGATCTTCCTTATATATCATCAAGTTTCAGGTACTAAGTTAATACCTAACCTCCAGTTAACAATCTTGTTGATTCTCTCTGGGTCTGTTCTTGTGGGAAAGAAGGGACTCATGCACCACTTCTCGGCAGCCGCTCATACAGTGATACCCAGGCATTTGAAATCTACCATCCCTCCTTTGGTCAGGGAGTGGATCTCTGAGGTAAACCACATCGACAGAATGTAAACATTAATGATGGCAAGTACCCCCAAAGCATATAAAACTGAATTACTTTGGCTCCCCTGGACAACATACAGAGATAGCCCACTTTACTTCACTTGGCAGGGTGATGTAACCTGAAAGGTACCCAGTCATCAGAGGCATAACTAAAGTTTCATGGGCCCTGGTCCTAGAGTTCATCTTGGGCCCCCCTTCCCTCAGTACGCTGTGTGGACAGGGGCAGGGAAGCACATAGCCTTCATGCTGCCCAAGGCAAAAATTGAAAGGACAAATGCCAAATTCTTGACCTAACCCCTTCCCTCCAGCCAAAAGTGTAACATGTCCTGCATGCACTTTACATGTGGCACAAGGGTCTTTGGGCCCCCTCAGGCTCCTGGGCCTGGTAGCGACTGCTACCCCTGCACCCCCTATAGCTACGCCCCTGCCAGTCATACTTAGCAGCATGCCTCATGTTATTCTTCAGTTGATTTCCCCTGTGCCTTTTCCCCAATCCTGGGGGCTGTGTGAGGGTTCCCGTCCACTCCTTTTTTTTCCTCTCCTCTTCCTTCTTCTCTTCTTTTTCTTTGGTTCTTTCTTTCTCCTTCCTTCTACAAGGATTACAGTCTTGAGTTTTAGGTCATGCAGGCATTTTGTAATTTTCCTTTGACTGTAAAGTCATCTTGGATTTTCTTGTCTTATTGTATTAACTAAAAACATTTAATAAAAATAAGATTTGGGAAAAAATTTGACAGGTCCTCAATAAACTGACAGGTCCTCAATAAACTGACAGGTCCTCAATAAACAAGAAGCATCATGTGGTTGTGTTTCTGATACCTTAGAGCCATAGGGAGCTGTCACAACCTGATGCCTCTTCGCTAACCAGACGCAGAGTGACCTTAATTTTCACACTTTAAAGAGGACTTGCCACCAGACAAAAAAAAATGTGCGGCTTGTCTAACTAGCCATGCTTCCCTGTGCATGGCATACTTTACCCTATGTTCCTGCACCACTAATCTCAAACACCCTCGTTCTTCCGTTATGCCCCCAGCACCACAAATGTCAATCTGAAGCGACTGTGTAAAGGGGAGTCGGCAGCGCGCTTCCTCCCTGCAGCGCCGCCGGTCTCCCGCTAATGTAATGGAGTGAGGACGTGGCCTGCATCCTTGTCTCCATGGTGATCAGGGAGAGGGGAGGACCCGGTGGCGCGCACTTCCCTGTGCGGCCGGCGTCCTCCGTCCCCTAGGCAATGAGCAGGCGGTGTTAGGCCATTGAGGCACAAATAAAATAAATAAGTCTAATCACAGGCGATTTGAGAGGGCAACTGGACTGCTTTAAATAGCCCTCCAATGGGTCATGTGACGGGGCCAGCGTCACATGACCTCATTTGCATAATGAGCGCTGGCCAAACGTGACCAGCGCTCAAATATGCACAAATTTGGCCATGTGGCGCCACATGACCCAATACAAAAGGGCAACTTATAATATATATACCTTCTGAGCGCTGGCTTGCCGGGCCAGCGCTCAGTACCGTCCACTGCTCGTGTCTAGGGGGGCGGGGACGCCGGGCACGCAGCATCCGGAAGCGCGCCCGACGCTCCCCGCCTCTCGTCACCATGGAGACGAGGACGCATGTCGCGTCCTCGCTCCGAGATAGCGGAAGTCCGGCGGCGCTGCAAGCGGGAAGCGCGCCGCCAGTCTTCCGTGACAGTACCCCCCCTTCACGAGGGGCCACCGGACCCTTACCAGCGGGAGCAGGTTTATCAGGATGCTGCAGATGGAATTTCCGGATGAGTGAATCTGCATGCATCCTGGTTAAGGGCACCCAAGACCTATCCTCCGGCCCGAACCCCTTCCAGTGTACCAGGTACTGAAAGGAATTCCGAACCCTCCTCACATCAATAATTCTAGCAATCTCGTGCTCCACTTGACCCTCCACCTCGACCAGAGGCGAGGACTGTTCCTCTGGACCAACATAACGTTTCAACAAGGACATATGAAAAACATTATGAACGCGAAGGGAGTCGGGTAAACATAATTCAAACGATACCGGATTGATCACCTTGGTGATCCTGTATGGACCAATGAAGCGAGGCGCAAACTTATAAGATGGTACCTTCATGCGTAGATTTCTTGTCGACAACCATACCATGTCCCCCACCTTGAAATTCACACCCTTAGAACGTCTCTTATCAGCCTTTGTTTTTTGGATACCTTGGGCCTTTTCCAGGTTCAACTGAACCTGTGCCCAAACTGTGCACAGTTCTTGAGAAAAAACATTGACCTCTGGAACAACCGAAGAGGATGAGGAAAAGGAACCAAAGCGCGGATGAAAGCCCATATTACAGAAGAAAGGTGAAACCCCAGAGGAGGAATTCACTCGGTTATTAATAGCAAATTCGGCCAGAGACAGGTATCTGGCCCACACAAGCTGGTTATCAGTCACATAACATCTGAGATACTGCTCAACAGATTGATTAAGACGCTCAGTCTGACCATTGGTCTCCGGATGAAAGGCTGACGAAAAGGACAAAGATATTTCAATCCTCTTACAGAAAGCTCTCCAGAATTTAGACACAAACTGCACCCCCCTGTCCGATACAATATTCTCTAGAATACCATGCAATTTAATTATGTGGTCCAAAAATACAGACGCCAAGACCTTAGCAGAAGGTAACTTACACAACGGAATAAAATGACACATCTTACTAAATCTGTCAACCACAACCAAAATCACAGTTTTACCCTCAGAGCAAGGTAAATCCGTGATGAAGTCCATGGACAAATGCGACCATGGTCTGCTAGGTATGGGTAATGGACGTAACTCACCCACAGGCCGTGTCTTGGGATTCTTGGACCTGGCACAAGTGTTGCACGCAGTTACGAAAGCCTGAACATCCCTGGAAATCGATGGCCACCAATACTGCCTAGAGACTAACTCCCTGGTGGCATTGATACCAGGATGTCCACATAATACAGAGTTATGGCACTCACCCAGTAGTCGCAAACGCAAATGAGCCGGCACAAACAATTTGTCATTGGGGGTACCAGTGGGAGCGAGATGCTGTCCTGCTGAAATTTCGGATGCTAGATCAGACGAGGTAGCGGCCACGATGATGCCAGCCGGCAGGATGGGCTCCGGAGGAACGTCAGGAGGCTGATACGCCTGAAAGCTCCGGGATAAGGCGTCAGCCTTAATGTTCTTGCTTCCTGGTCTAAAGGTGACACAAAAATCAAAACGAGTAAAAAACAGAGCCCACCTTGCTTGTCTAGGATTCAAACGTTTAGCAGACTCTAAAAACATAAGATTCTTATGATCCGTGAGGACCACAGTGCGATGTAATGCCCCCTCCAGGAAGTGACGCCACTCCTCAAATGCCCATTTAATGGCCAACAACTCCCTATTACCGATATCATAGTTCCTCTCAGCAGACGAGAACTTGCGGGAGAAAAAGGCACATGGCTTAAGATTGGTTAAGGTGGAGGACCCCTGGGACAGTACTGCCCCTACCCCATCCTCAGATGCATCCACCTCAACAATAAAGGGCTCATTCTGATCAGGCTGGATTAACACAGGGGCATTAGTAAAACACTGTTTTAGCTTCTCAAAGGCTTCAATAGCTGCAGGGGGCCAATTAACTAGATCCGCTCCCTTGCGAGTTAAATCTGTAACTGGTTTGATCACCAACGAAAAGTTTTTAATAAATTTGCGATAGAAGTTCGCAAATCCTAAAAATCGTTGGAGCGCCTTAAGGGAGGAGGGTCGCACCCAATCAAGGATGGCCTGCACCTTAGCTGGGTCCATTTTGCAAGAAAAAGGGGTCAAAATGTATCCTAAAAAGGCCACCTCCTGAACGCCAAAGATACACTTCTCCCCTTTGACAAATAGTTTATTCTCACGTAACACCTCTAACACCTGCCTGGTATGAGAAACGTGAGATTTCCAATCTGCCGAAAAAATAAGGATGTCGTCAATGTAGACAATCATGAACCTCCCAATAAAAGGTCTAAAAATGTCATTAACAAAATTCTGGAACACCGCGGGTGCATTGCTTAGCCCAAAGGGCATTACTAAATACTCATAGTGCCCCTCAGGGGTATTGAAGGCAGTCTTCCATTCATCCCCCTCCCTGATTCTAATCAGGTTATAAGCTCCCTTCAAATCCAGCTTAGAGAACCAGCAGGCGCCTTGAATCTGGTTCAGTAAGTCAGGGATAAGGGGCAGCGGGTACCTGTTTTTGACCGTGATCTTGTTAAGTTCCCTGTAATCAATACAGGGCCTCAATCCTCCATCCTTCTTACCAACAAAGAAAAATCCGGCCCCCATGGGGGAAACTGAAGGCCGGATGTGACCCTTGGCCAGACTCTCCTTAAGATAATCCCTCATGGATTGACGCTCAGGAGTGGAGAGATTGTAAATACGGCCCTTAGGATACTTAGAACCCTCAATAATATCAATGGCACAATCATATTGCCGGTGAGGAGGAAGGAACTCAGTCTCGGACATGGAGAATACATCCTGAAAATCTCTGATATATCCGGGCAGGGTAAGAGACTCAGTGGTACCTCCAAACTGCAATACTGATTTGCAACATTTGGAACAATCACCTCCCCATTTCTCTAATTCACCTGCAGGCCAGTTGATCACAGGGTTGTGGTCCTGTAACCACGGCAGACCTAAAACGAGGTCAGCGGGTAAATCCCTTAGGACAAGGAAGGAGCAAGTCTCAGTATGGGAAATTCCCACCGTTAAGGAAAGCTCGGGGGTACAAAACTCCACTCTCCCATTATTTAATGGTGTGGAATCTAAAGCAATGATTTGAATTACCTCCCTTAAAGGAACTAGCGGAATACCCACAGATTGTACAAAATCAAAATTAATAAAATTAACGGCAGAACCTGAATCAACAAATGCTTGAACAACCCCCTTAATTTGATCATAGGTAACAGAGATAGGTAGCAAAACATTCCTTCTTACCACCGCTGGAGTTACCTTACTTCCCGCTGGAGATCTCCTAGAGGGCGGAAGTTTGGGACACTGCTGGAGCCAGTGGTTCGTTTCACCGCAGTAAAAACAGGCTCCCTTCAGGCATCTCTGGTCCCTTACTGTTCCACCTAACTGCATGGGCTCCTCAGGAACTCTGGTAGGAGATGGACTTGGAAGAGGATTTTCAGGCAAAACGGCAACCTGAGGGATGCTAGAACGTTCCCTCAGTCTCTCTCTCACCCGTCGGTCTAGCTTAATGGCTAAGGTCATGGTCGCCTCTAAGGAATCAGGAGTGGGATAACATACCAGGAGGTCTTTCAGTTGGTCAGACAACCCCACCCGGAATTGACTTCTTAAGGCTGGGTCATTCCATCCAGAAGAGACACACCACTTCCTAAACTCTGCGCAATAATCCTCTACTGGACGGTTACCCTGCCGAATGTCCCTGAGCTGAGACTCAGCAACTCGGGCTCCTCATATAACAGGCCTAAGGCCAGAAAAAACGCGTCCACAGTCAGCAGACTAGGGGAGTCAGGGGGTAACGAAAAGGCCCACTCCTGTGGATCACCCTGCAGCAAGGAAATTATTATTCCCACCCGCTGCTGCTCGGAACCCGAGGAGTTCTCGGGGTTCTTCCGGTTCCCCGTAAATCGATCTGGCAGCTTAACATGAGGCTCCACGATGGGGCTGGATGTAGAGGGAGCCACTATTGGTACGGATTGGAGCTGCTCCTGATGCTGGAGCCTCTCGGCCAGATCCTGGATCGCTTGGGCCATCCCTTGAACCTGGTCCGTGAGGGCCCGCAACTGCTCCATAAATAGCCCTCCAATGGGTCATGTGACGGGGCCAGCGTCACATGACCTCATTTGCATAATGAGCGCTGGCCAAACGTGACCAGCGCTCAAATATGCACAAATTTGGCCATGTGGCGTGGCCAGCGCCACATGACCCAATACAAAAGGGCAACTTATAATATATATACCTTCTGAGCGCTGGCTTGCCGGGCCAGCGCTCAGTACCGCCCACTGCTCGTGTCTAGGGGGGCGGGGACGCCAGGCACGCAGCATCCGGAAGCGCGCCCGACGCTCCCCGCCTCTCGTCACCATGGAGACGAGGACGCATGTCGCGTCCTCGCTCCGAGATAGCGGAAGTCTGGCGGCGCTGCAAGCGGGGAGCGCGCCGCCGGTCTTCCGTGACAGATACACACACACAAAGACAGACAGAAAGGCAGGTACGTGAAACCACGCACCGGTGCAAGGAAGCACACAAACACTCAGTAACATTCAGTGTCAATAGCAATGGACCGGACCATATAGCAGTCGCACATGAACAACAAGGCACCGGCCCTTCCCAGCAGAAGCTCAGGGTTTAAATAGTAGTGAGCTAATTGGCAGAGGCGTGGTTATTGACACACTTTCATGTGAACTTTCATGTGGTCTCAAGGGCAGGGTGTGGTGCCTGACATACGTCCTGTGAACGCCTGGCGGAAGTGACATCACCAGAGGTCTCAAGAAGCTGGCGCATGACCACTTCCTGTGCCGGACCTTGTTCACTGCAGTAGGACTGTGGGTGCAAGGATATTGCACTGAGATTTGCCCGTGCCCCTTCACCAACACCCGCAGCCCGGGAGGGCAAGCGACCGCGTGCACGACGTTGATGCACGCGCCTTACAGGCGGGGCATTTGAGCGATAGCCAGCGATCAGCTGTATTGAATCCTCTGATTAAGGTCACGTGACACTGGCCACATCATGTGACCTACCTGTGGGCCTATTTAAACAAGCAACATGCTGGCCACAGGTTTTCTTCTATTGGTCTTTTACTACCTTCACCAGTGTTTGATATACTGCGACTTCTGTGTTTGACCTCGGCTTGTATTTGACCTCGTTCCTGTGCTATCCCTTGTACTATGTGATCTCTTGGCTTTCTGGCCCTGGCTTGTATTTGACTCCGCTCCCGTATTTCCCTTGGTATTGAGGCGACCTCCTGACTTCCGACCTCGGCTTGTATGTGACCTCGCTCCAGTGTTGTCCTTTGGTATTGACGTGACCTCCTGTCTTTGACCTCGGCTTGGTTATATTTTCTTGTCCGTGTATTCTGTCTTTGTCTATTGTTTTCTCCCGTTGTTCCCCTCCCTGTAAGCCTCAGCATATACGTAAGCTAGGGACTGCTGTCCAGTTGTACACTGTCGGTTAGGACGGACTGTGCAAGTAGGCGGGGACAGTGGTGGAGTTTAAGCTCAAGGCTGCGCTACCCCTATACATGACAGACTGGCTACAGAGGTGTCGCTAACTACTTTGCTTCTTTGCAAACGGAGGTTTCTCACCTCTGTGATCTCATGTGACCTACTAATTCTTGTGAGACCATGCTGCATACTCTCTCCCACTAGAACAGCATCTCACTTTCACTAGAGTTAGATGAGACTCCGATCAGACTGAGACTCTGTGTCGGCAGAAAATAGTATTCAGCATAGTCTCATGAGAATTACTAGGTTTCAGGAGATCATGCTGCGGCTGAAGAGTATGTGTGATGGAGATTGTCACAGCGGGGAGAAACCTTGCCTTGCAAAGAAGCAAAGTAATTAGCCACACCTCTGTGGCTAGTCACTTCAGATTAACATGCATGATGCTGGAGCTTTAGGGGAAAATAACTGAAGAACGAGGGGCGCAGGAACACAGAGTAAAGGAAGCATGGCTAGTTAGAGCATACAACCAGGACAGTTTTAGCAATTACTTGCATTCCTCATGTAATAACAATTCTGGAGCATCTTTTTTTATGTCTATTATATTATCCTGTCTGAGCCAAAAGTCAGGTACATGGTTTAGGCTGGTATCAACTGATACTGGCCATTAGAGATGAGCGAAGTTATAAAAAAATTTGATTCAGTTGCTTCATCGAATTTCACTAAGAAAATTGATTTGTAACAAATACTTGTTACGAATCGCATTCGATTGTATGTAGTGGGCACAATAACGGGAAACGGCAATTGTGCCGCACCCCCATCACTAAACCTCTCAGATGCCGTGTTCACTCGATTGAGTTATATTACATTAACATTTAGGCTTTTCAGGGCTTAACCAGTGGTAAAAAAAAATATATACTCACTTCATCCATTTGCTCACGGAGAAGCCGTTGCGACCATCTTGATTGAAGAAACCACGCTAAATCTTGAGCAGTGATGTGATGACGTTACCGTGCCCAGCCAGTGCGCTGATGTGGTTTCCGCAATCAAGATGGCCACGACGGCCTCTCCGCAAGCAAATGGATGAAGTGAGTAATGTGGTGTTTATTTTTACCGCCATTTCAGGAAAAATTTATTGTTTACCACGAGGCACGAGGAAATTCCGCTTTGAGATGAATCGAATATTATGGAGGATCATGTGTTCTTACCGGAATACCCCTTTGAACAAGCAATAAAATTGTAACTATAACATATATTACTTTACAAGAATGTAAAACACAAGAAAACAGAAAACGAAATATGAGAGAATAATCTGCATTTGGTGAATTTCGCTCATATGGATGCTAGATTTCTAGAAGGAAAATGTTTTACATGAATTATAGTGTACATTGTGATATTGTACCTGAACGACTTCTTCTTTGGAGGTGTAATCAGAAACCAGTATGGTTTTTCCATCTGATAGACGTGTGAGAGCAACATGGAGTCTTCCGGTTGCAAGTTGATGTGCATTTTCAGGCAAAAAATTGAGGAGAGCTTTCCGTAAAATTGTTAGCAAATTAAAGGTTGGAAAAAATGGGCCAAATATGGTTTTCCTAGCTTCAGTGGCTGCATCTAAGATAATTTTCTGTAGCTTATCTTTAAGGGTAGAAAAAGGGGCAAAAGTTAGAATTGTAATCATAAAAATGATCAGAAAGACTAGAATACTATTTGTCTAAGATTATTGTAAACACAGTAAAGGTGCTTACAGGTGTTTAATATGACCTATCCTCATAATAGGCCATCAATATCTAATCGGTGTGGGTCCAACACCTGACACCCCACCATTAAGTCAAGAGGTTGTGATTTGCGATGTTCCGTCCATTGAATAGCGGCCGTGCTTGGTATTGCAGCCCAGCCCGTTCACTTGAATGTGACTGAGCTGCACCTAACCCTAGGAAAAACTGATCGGCAGAGGTACAGAGAGTCAGACCCCCTCCGACCATATAATGATGACCTATCCTCAGGATAAGGTCATCAGCATTAAACACCTGGAAACCGTCTTTAAGTCAACGTTATGAAAAGGTTATTCAGCTAACATTTGGCAACATTATTTGATAACCAAACTGTATGGAATGGCCAAAAAGGCTGATTTAAACCAATTTGGCTGACCTTCAGCACCATTATAAACACACATTACATATGCAAACCAATGGCAGATATATGTTAAAAATTTGATCTGCTGTATTGGACTCTTTCAGTCATGGTCAAGTATTGTAGATCTGTCATACTGAATGACAGATTTGTACCTCATCAATGATAGCCCTGTCTATGCCACAGATCACCACAGAGATGGATTGGTCATTTGCTCAAATGACAACAACCTTCAGAGGCCAACCGTGAATAAGTTAAGCAGAATCTGAAATCCTGTCTAATGTGATGTGAAGACTACATAACCTTTCCAACGTATTGGAAAGCCTTATAGAACATGCAAAACCATACTGTACAAATCATTAAAATTTCCATTGAAAAAATTTGCATAATTTTGGTCTCTGACTACAAGAATAGCCAAATGCTGGGGTAAAGTGTCATAAATATTGTACCTATGACTTCTATAACTACATTCCTCAACATTGCAAAACACCAAGGACAAGCCGTAAGGTTGTGCAAATCAAGGAAGTAATAGGTGTTGCTTATATCTGCAAATGATCACATTTTCTAGAACCTAGCTCCAATCTGTGGCATGTGGGAAGGGCATAAAAGACATATTGAAAGCAAAGTTTCTTAACACCTCAAAAATTGGATCAAGTCATGTGAGTTGATTGTGCAATGCCTGTTTGTCGATGTGCCAGTTAAACCTGGTATTAGGTTGTGGGGTGGTATAATGTACTGTAGCGGGAGCCCTCTAGTCTTCATTTCAGGTAGACTAACAGCTCGGCATTACATTGATTTTCTCATGAACCAGTGGTAAGGTCATTTCTCCAAACTGGCCAAGGAGCTATTTTTCAACAGGACAATACCAAGCCACATGTTGCTTGTTCTACTGTGAGCAGCCTGCATGGCGTAAACTTGCTACCATGGCCTGCAGAGTCTCTGGTCTTGTCTTAACACATCAACTACAAAAAATTGCAATCTGGTTCATATAGATTAGACTCTTTACAGTCTACATTTGGCATATACTCCTGGAAAAGCTGCCGGTGTAGATTCCATATATGTATGTAGGGTCCCATTTACCTGAAGAAGGTCAAAGGAGTGTCTTTTTGTCTTCGAACATGGCAGTATACTCCAATATACTTTTCTGTGGTATGGATAGCATAGACAATTATGCTATTCTGTATAGTGGTATACAATAAAAAACATATACCATATTTTCTTGGGAGCCCATTCGCAATAAATCCCACTTACGCCTACACGGTGTGATATGTTGCAGCCTTCTGTTGAGGTATGCTAAGCAGCATGTACAGTATATAAACAATCATCTACCGTGGGTGAGGTCAGCCTACAATGGTGATTTCAACATATACATGTGTAGTAGAAACCGAGTTCTATGTGAAACCATAGAATCCTTGCCAGGATAATCAGAATTTTTCTAATAAATAGTGTCTACTGACATTTATTATAAAAAAAGCTTCTATTTTGCTTCAATGATTTTTATGTAACATACTATTTGTTTCTGAAAGTTCATACTTCATTTACACACACAGGTCAATGGCACAAGATCATTTGTTTAACAACTGGCAGGATGAGCCTAACAGGAAGTAAATATTTTTTGTTAACTCTAGCAGGGACATTTGTATCATGCTGTATATTACATAAGGTATAGTATATTCTTTGTATACTTCAATGCTTAAAGGAGTTGTCTAGTCCTTTTATATATCTATCCTCAACAAAGGCAAACAATATCTGATCTGACATCCTGAAGATCACCTGTTCAGAAATAGCTCCAACACTGGAACTACACAGCTCCATCCATTGCATAATGTGCAGAACTGATTACTGCAGTACTGCTTCCATTCACTTGAATGGGAACAGCCAGGGGAGTAGCTAAAGGATCATGAGCCCTGGTGCATGAGGTCAGCTTGGGCCCACCTTCCCTCAGTGCTTTGTGGCCAGGGGCAGCGATGCACATAGCCTTCATGCTGCCTGAGGTAAAAATTCAAACGGCAAATTCTTGACCTAACCCCTTCCCTCCAGCCTGAAGACTAACTTGAACATTCTGGGCCCCAGTGCAAAATTTATAACAGAGCCCTCCCAGCATGCACTTTCTATAATACCGGTGTATTCTTATGTGGAACAAGGGTCTTTGGGCCCCCTCAGGCTCCTGGGCTCGGTAGCGACTGCTACCTCTGCACCCTCTATAGCTACGCCCTTGGGAACAGCATTGTAGTAACCAGCTCTGTCCTTTAAACAATAGACCGAGCTGTGTTGGTCCAGTGCCAGAGCTACTTCTCAACAGGTGATCTGCAGTGGCCCAGATACTAATGGCCTGGACATCCCCTTTATTATTACTAGATATTATGATATATTATTTGCTGCCACACCAAAGGATATGTTTACATGGCAGACATTAACCCTGTTGTTCACTTTTCTGCTGCAGTTGTTCACTGTGGATGAAGCTGACCCACTAACGGACAATCTGACTGGGTACTGCACCAAAATGGGGCATGCCCATTCTTGGTGCAGTTGCGACTTTAAAAGCAAAATTCCGGCAACATAAACAGCAGTGTGAACAGGCCCTAACTGCATTACTAACCATAATGCTGGATTCATGCACACAGTGTTTTTTGCTGTGATATTGTTGCCATTATTAATGGCTTTTTTTATGGGGGGGGGGTCAAAAACTCTACAGCCAAATGTTAAACTTTAGAGAAAAGTACAGTTACAAAATTACATTGTTTTTGGTAGCTTTTTCGGTGGTTTCCCATTTTTTTCAAACACAACATGCTGCTTGGCATTTTTCCTATAGTCTTCTCTTTGGATTTGAAAAGTGCCCTAAAAACATGTTATAAATGTAACCAAATTAAAAATGCTGCCAAAATTCTTGAAAATACTATATAAAGCACATGAAATTTATAGCGATTTTAAGTGCTTAGGCTGTCAGAGACCACTGGGGACCCTGGGAGAGAGAAGACAGAGTTTTCACTTGTTCTATTTCCATGGCATTCTCACTGTTGGTACTGGTATTCATGCAATTGATCCTAAGATCGCTGGGATGCTGGTAGCAGAAGACTTTTGCACAGTCCTAATAGTGACAGTAGCCCCCGTATCTGCAGCTGATTTCCTCTGTAACTGTAGCTGCTGTTATTACGGAAAAGTATAATACAAAAAAAGAGAAATAAATTATTTTTCTGGATGATTTCAATTTTGTAACAGTTTCAAGTTTAAAAACTGCTGCGGGCAGATGTTACCTTGCCCAGGACCTAAAAGGAGTCTGTCAACATGATTCTTGACTGCAGTAATACATGAGTAGTACAGCAGATAAGGAGTCCAGATCACCATTTTTCATTGTCCTACTGCCCCCCATTCCGCAGCTGTCAGCACTTAAACCTGTGCTGAAGTACACAGTATGGGCTAAAATAATGGAGAGGACTCCTTTTTGTGTAGCGCCCTCCACCCTGCGTGGTGGTCGGTTGCTACAGCATGTATGTGTTTCTGTATATAGTGTTAATAAAAACCAGGAGGCCGGTCGCCTAGGCAACCCCAGAGCCTAGGGAGAGGAAGTGGGAGGAGCCTGGGAGCTGAGAACAGGAGAAGCAGTCAGTCTGCAGCAGGAGATATAGCAGTCTGCAGGAGAGATAGAAGTCTGCAGGAGACATGACAGTCTGTAGGAGAGAGTCTGATGAAGGAGAGTGAGTTGGTAGTCTCCAGCATAAGCAGTCCACACAGAGAGTCTATGTGAGGAGACTGAAGAAGAAAGTCTTCAGAGGGCAGTTAGGAGAGTGCCTGAAGGAGTTAGTGACCAAGCAGCTTGACAGGAGGAAAATAGGCCAAAGCGACCGGTGACCTAAATGTTCCAGTTTTCCCTGCTGTCTCTGAGTCATCCTTTCTGCCGCTGATGTGCCTCCCCTCTATCACACAAGTATCCAAGACAAAGGCAAGTGATCGCCCCACGATCTCTCACCCTTGGAGTCAGCCCTAGTCAAGGTGGGTTTAGCATCAGCGCTGACCCACAACATCCATCTCCCAGGGGCCTATCTAGGCCGAACACCTTGACTGGCGTCACAAACTATTCCCAAATACCCTTTCCCCTTTTAGGAGTGTCCGTGAGATGGCCCCAACCCCTTACAAGAAGTACCCTCGGCCTAGGTGGGCGTCACAGGTGCGTGCACAGCAGTCCCGATAATGTATTTGTATACAGTTTCAAATCCTGAAAGTGGGGGACAGGAAGCAGTTAGAAAATACAAAATAGTGATCTGCACTCCTCTGCAGTATAACTCATGTATTACTGCAGATAATAGTCCGAGATTCTGGTGACAGATTCCCTTTGAATATTGATGACCTATACTCAGAATAGGTCATCAATATCTGATCAGTGAAAGTTAGACTCCCAGGACCCCCACTGATCAGCTGTTGCAAGGGACCACAGCACTCGCATAGGACTGAGCCACAATACCAACACAGTCGCTACAAAATGTACTGCAATGTGCTTGGTATAGTATGAGGAGGCCACAGCAATCATCTGAGCACCACAGCTCCTTCACACAGTTAATCAGTGGGAGTGCTGGAAGTTGGACCCCACCAATCAGATATTAATAAAGTATCCTCAGTTGAGAAAACAATAAAAAATTAGATTCCTCGGTGGTTGATACCTTTTAATGCCTAACTGAAAAGATATTGACACAATTGCAAGCTTTTGAGACTACTTAGGCCTCTTTATCAGGCACCTCTTAAGACAGTATATAAAGATTCCCATACAGTGTCATGAAACAGTATTCATACCCTTTGAACTTTTCCACATTTTTTCATATTACACCCATAAACGTAAATTTATTTTATTGGGATTTTATGTGATATACCAATACAAAGTAGCAAGTATGTGTGAAGTGAAAAGAAAATGATATATGGTTTTCAAAATTTTTAATAAATAAAAATCTGGTAAGTGTGAAGTGCCTTTGAATTCAACCATCCTAAGTCAATACTTTGTAGGACCACCTTTTGCTGCCATTATAGATGCAAGTCTTTTGGGGGTATGACTCGACCACCTTTACACATCTAGATGCTGAAATTTATGCTCATTCTTCTTTGCAAAATAGGTCAGGCTCAGTCAGATTGGATGGAGATCCATGAACAACAAATTTCATCTTGCCACAGATTCTCAATGGGATTTAGGTCTGGACTTTGACTGGTCCATTCTAACACATGAATATACTTTGATCTAAACCATTCCATTGTAGCTCTGGCTGTACGTTTAGGGTCGTTGTCCTGCTGAAATGTGAACCTCCAAACCCAGTCTCAAGTCTTTTGTAGCCTCTTCTAAGGTTTTCCTCTAGGATTGCCATCTTCCCATCAACTATGACCAGCTTCCCTGTCCCTGCTGAAGAAAAGTATCCCCACAGCATGATGCAGCCACCACCATGTTTCACAGTGGGGATGGTGTGTTCAGGGTGATGTGCAGTCTTCTGCCACACATTGCATTTGCATTTAGACCAAAAAGTTAAACTTTGGTCTCATCTGACCAGAGCACCTTCTTTCACGTTTGCTGTGTCCCCTACATGGCTTGTGGCAAACTGCAAATGGGACTTCTTATGGCTTGCTTTTAAAAATGGCTTTTTTCTTGCTACTCTTCCATAAAGGCCAGATTTGTGAAGCACACGACTAATAGTTGTCCTGTGGACAGATTCTCCCACCTGAGCTGTTGATCTCTGCAGCTCCTCCAGAGTGACCCATGGGCCTTTTGGCTGCTTCTCTAATTAGTGTTCTCCTTGCCTTGGCTGTCAGTTTAGATGAATGGCCATATCTTGGTAGGTTTGGTAGGATGTTCAGAGCTTGGGATATTTTTTATAACCTATCCCTGCTATACACTTCTCTACAACTTTATCCCTGACCTGTCTGATGTGTTCCTTGGTTTTCATGATCACTAATGTTCACTAACAAACCTCTGAGGCCTTGACACAACAGCTGTAGTTATACTAAAAATAAATTACACACAGGTGGACTCCATTTACTAATTAGGTAACACTGGATTTTATTTAGGGGTATCAGAGTACAAATGCACACTTTTCAGATTGTATTTATTAAAAAATTTGAAAACCATATATCATTTTCTTTTCACTTCATACAAGCTTGCTTTTATGACTGCATTTTACTCATTTGACACTAAAATATTTTTTTATTGGTCTTTATTAAAAATATTTAGTTTTTCTGTCACAAAGGGTCAACTTTTTTACTAGCTGAGTGTATCCGACTTGTACTTTCACTTTGTGCCAGTCATCTAATAAGATTCACACAACTATTTTACTCCCCTGAAGGGTATCCTAGGGACATTAAGTGCTTAACTCCAATTTGATCAAAAGTCCTTTTGATCAACAAAATGGTCCCACTAGGGATTCTTCATATATGGTACAGATATTTAAAACATAACTTTTATTGCTTGCTTTTAAACAGTAAATAAATGCTTAAGGAAAAGAAAAGATTAAAACTATCAGCTGACTGGTACTCCCTTGTAATCTCAAAATCCCTCCGGGGATCAATATTTATGAGGGTGCCATTTAACTGTAAAAGTGACTTATGTGATATATAAAGTATATTTGTGTTTATTAAAGCACTTAAGCTCTGTGTGAACAAACGCTAGGAGAAGGGGGCACCCACTCTTAATACTAATGAAGTACAATTTTTACCTTCATATATCTTCCAGCCTATGGGTGTGAACATATATATCTACCTACACCTAATGGTATTGTAAGAGTAGCACTGCTTAAAATACTGTAAACTGAGTGTTACCCTGTTATCAGCTAATTTAAAGCCCGATTTGAGCAACCAATAGGAAAACTGTGTTTTACCTCCTGTAATACACAGATAAATATGTCAAAATTCCATCAGAAAAGACCAATCTCCTGTGACTAAATCAGTGAGATCTCTGATTCCCAATAGGACCTGAGCGCACCCGCTAATGGTGCGTCCATTAATTAATATCTTACTATTGGAAGATCAATTTTCTGTACTCAGCAATAGCACTATATATATTAAATAATATAACAGCTCCTACTTTGCATATGGAACCTTCAGTCTGATTATTTACTTTAAAATAACAAACTGATGGAAGGTATCAACATGTAACATTGTCAAGTATTCCAGTGCAAAGTTATGAATATTAGTGACATAATTTCTGGGATCAGAGTATGCACTGTTAACATAGGGTGCTTGGTTGCTCTGGCCGAACACTAGGTGGTGCTCGAGCGCTCAGCCGAGTACCCAAGTATAATGGAAGTCGATGGGAGAAGACCAAGCACCCCCTGCCCTGCAGAGAGGAGTGTGTCTGGTTCATAGGGAAATGTCAGAAAATGGTGGAAACACCACAGAAATGGTTAGGGAACAGCATGGGGAGGATGTCTGGATGCATCTTGGACATCGAAGTCGCTGCTATTAAAGATGATATCCGACTATTACGCCACTTTTACGGAATGACAAAAATACCCCCCCAAAACCCAAGATAACATCGATTTTACAGGAAATATTGTTAGGAAACATAGATTTACTTGTACGTTAAGCGGAAGTGCTGCCAAAAATTACACGGATGAGGCACTCCCATACAACCGGTATATCATATAAAGGGGGCCTCATTCACATTGTGGTATGATTGTAGGACTCCGACACTCATAAAGCCTATGCATTAAGGGAAAGGGCTGCCAAAAATTACAAGGAACAGGCACTTCAATACCCCCTTTATTACATATAAAGGAGTGCATCAGACACACCCTTGAAAAATTATCATTGATGGCCTGCTGCTGACACGCAAAAACAATAGTGGTGACGTGCTGCTGCTAAGTTGACCGTCTTAAAAAGGAAGGGTGACACGCTGCTGCCCATCAAACTGTCCCAAATTTAAGGTTGACACGCTGCTGCCCATCAAACTGTCCCAAATTTAAGGTTGACACGCTGCTGCCCATCAAACTGTCCCAAATTTAAGGTTGACATGCTGCTGTCCATCAAACTGTCCCAAATTTAAGGTTGACACACTGCTGCCCATCAAACTGTCCCAAATTTAAGGTTGACACGCTGCTGCCCATCAAACTGTCCCAAATTTAAGGTTGACACGCTGCTGCCTAGCTGACGTTAAAAAATTTTTATGGGTGGCACGCTGCTGCTCATCAAACTGTCCCAAATTCAAGGTTGACACGCTGCTGCCCATCATACTGTCCCAAATTCAAGGTTGACACGCTGCTGCCCATCATACTGTCCCAAATTCAAGGTTGACACGCTGCTGCCCATCAAACTGTCCCAAATTTAAGGTTGACACGCTGCTGCCCATCAAACTGTCCCAAATTTAAGGTTGACATGCTGCTGCCCATCAAACTGTCCCAAATTTAAGGTTGACACGCTGCTGCCCATCAAACTGTTCCAAATTTAAGGTTGACACGCTGCTGCCGAGCTGACGTTAAAAAAAATTTACGGGTAACAGGCTGCTGCCTATTAAACTGTCCCAAATTTAAAGGTTGACATGCTGCTGCCGAGCTGATGTTAAAAAAAATTTATGGGTGACACGCAGCTGCCCATCAAACTGTCCCAAATTTAAGGTTCACACGCTGCTGCCGAGCTGACGATAAAAATCTTTTTATGGGTGACACGATGCTGCTCATCAAACTGTCCCAAATTCAAGGTTGACACGCTGCTGCCAAGCAGAACGTCCAAAAAATCTACGGGTGACACGCTGCTGCCCATCAAACTGTCCCAAATTTAAGGTTGACACGCTGCTGACGTTAAAAACAATTTATGGGTGACACGCTGCTGCCCATCAAACTGACCCAAATTTAAGGCTGACACGCTGCTGCCCATCAAACTGTCCCAAATACAAGGTTGACATGGTGCTGCCAAGCTGACGTTAAAAAAAATTTATGGGTGACACGCTGCTGCTCATGAAACTGTCCCAAATTTAAGGTTGACACGCTTCTGCCCATCAAACTGTCCCAAATTTAAGGTTGACATGCTGCTGCCCATCAAACTGTCCCAAATTTAAGGTTGACATGCTGCTGCCCATAAAACTGTCCCAAATTTAAAGGGGTTGTCCGGGTTCAGAACTGAACCTGGACATACCTTTAAAGGGGTTGGCCACTTTGTTAGCACTTATTAAAACTCTAAAGAAAGCAGGCAGACAATAAACTTCCTCATATATCTTCTGCAGCAGATCTGCCTGGTTCCCTTGCTATTGGCAGCCACAGCCCCTCAGTGCTACTCTCTACCCTGCCTTGTCCATGCCTGCATGTGCACTAGTCCATGGAAGGAGTGTGCTGCTCCTGGGTCCTAAAGGCACCCTGCTTGTGTCAGAGAAGTTTCCTTCTGCTCTGACTGCAGTCCTGACTACACAGGGCTGAAGGGGCTTAGCAGAGAAATTTCAGAGAAGCTGAAATAAAGAAACTTTGAAAGAGGAACACAGACTGAAGAGAAGATGTGATAGACTCACTGACTGCAGTGATGTAGCAGAGCCAGGAAGGTGCTGTGGGCAACAAAGTGTGAGCAATCCTAGTGTCTGTCCTGTCTATGACCACTCTGCAATGTGATCTTATCATAGACATGTTTATTCCAGCCAGACCAACAGGTCAGGAGCTTTAACTCCTTCTGAGCTGTCAGTGTGGCTTAGGTCAGTGATATCAGCAGCAGTCACTGATGTCATCTGTAAATATGTGCCCTCTCCTTCCTGCCCACTGTATATAGTGATATATGATGCCCCCAATACAGTGATATGTGATCACCACTTTATACTGTATATAGTGATGTGTGACCCCCTGTATACAGTAATAGTTGACCCCACCACCACAACCACCATACACTGTATATACTGATGTGTGACCCCCTCACCACTGCATACAGAGATCTGTGAACCCCTGTACAGTGACCCCTTTATACTGTATATACAGATGTGTGACCCCCTGTACATTATATATAATGATGTGTGAACTCCTGTACATTATATATTGTGATGTGTGACCCCTGTACACTGTATATAGTGATGTGTGACCCCCTGTACATTATATATAGTGACTTGTAACCCCCTGTACGTTATATATAGTGATGTGTGACCCCCTGTACATTATATATAGTGATGTGTGACCTCCTGTACATTATATATAGTGATGTGTGACCCCCTGTACATTATATATAGTGATGTGTGACCCCCTGTACGTTATATATAGTGATGTGTGACCCCCTGTACATTATATATAGTGCTGTGTGACCCCCTGTACTTTATATATAGTGACGTGTGACCCCCTGCACATTATATATAGTGATGTGTGACCCCCTGTACTTTATATATTGTGATGTGTGACCCCCTGTACACTGTATATAGTGATGTGTGACCCCCTGTACATGATATATAGTGATGTGTGACCCCCTGTACATTATATATAGTGATGTGTGACCCCCTGTACATTATATATAGTGATGTGTGACCCCCTGTACTTTATATATAGTGATGTGTGACCCCCTGTACTTTATATATAGTGACTTGTGACTCCCTGTACCTTATATATAGTGACTTGTGACCCCCTGTATGTTATATATAGTGACTTGTGACCCCCCTGTACGTTATATATAGCTATTTGACAACACTCATTTTCCCTTTTTTCCCAGATGAAGGGTAGTCATATATTCATAGATGATTGATGGGCTGTCAGCTGGGAGCAGGTCGTATGATGATAGATAGGAGGCTCCTCTGTATGTCAGCAGATCGATTTGTGCAGTCCGTGCACCTAAACAGAAATCTATGACAGCTCAGAGCTGCCATAGATTTCTGGCTTCATTTGAGTCAGAAAACTGGTGAAAATGAACATAAATTTGTTGGGGTGACTGGTCACGCCCTGCCATGCCCTTTAAAAAAAATAAAATAAGCGCAGTTAAAAATTTGCAAACACATAGAGGGAGATTTATTAACCCTTACACTCCCAGCGTCTAAGTGCGGCGGGCGTCATGGCCGGCAAGTCTCTGCTGTTTCTAACAGCAGAGACTTGCCGCTACTTACTATATCGGCGGCGTCTTCCTGGGCGTTTAGATGCCTTGATCACACGTGATCACGGCATCTAGTTGCGTCTAAACCCGGAAGCGTTCGCTTCCGGGTGGTGTACAGACACCCCGTGTGGCCAATCGGAGTGTCTGTACACCATATGAAAACTGTAATCCTCGCTGGTGAGGATAAGAAATGAGCAATTCTTGGAAGTCTAGAAAATCCCTGATTGCTCATAAAGAAAAAAAAAAAGCCACAATATATAAGCCCATATTTGAGCTTTCAAATAGTAAAAAAAAATTAAAAAAAATGTTAAAAAATATATAAAAAATAAAAAAGATATAAAAGTTCAAATCACCCCCCCTTTCCGTATAATTAAAAAATAAATACCTAATTAACAATAAATATAGACATCATGGGTATCACTGTGACCGAAAACACTCGTACTTTTAAAATATAAAAAAAAATTCCAATACGGCAAATTGTGTGGCGTAAAAAAGCGTCCAAATGGCGATTTGCCGTTTTTTGTCGCTTTTTTTTTCTAAAAAAAATTAAATAAAAAGTGATCAAAAAGTCATACACACCCCAGAATGCTATCAATAAAAACTTCAGATCGTCCCGCAAAAAATGAGCCCCCATACAGCTCTGTACACATAAATACCAAAAAGTTATAGGGGTCAAGATATGACAAGGAAAAAAAAAAAAAGGGCAACTTTCTAATTATTTTATCACTATGAAAACGCAGGAAAAACTATACATATTAGGTATTGCCGGATTCGTACTGACCAGTAGAATGAAAGTAACGGATCAGTTTTAATGCACGAACGCTGTAAATAAGAAACCCGTAGAACTGTAGCGGAATAGCGTTTTTTTTGCAATTTCACCCAGTTTGGAATTTTTTTCCTGCTTCCCACTACACCATATGCAATATTAAATGGTGGCGTTGGAAAGTACAACTTGTCCCGCAAAAAACAAGCCCTCATACAGCTATGTGAACAGAAAAATAAAAGAGTTATGGCTGTTTGAAGGCAGGGAGCACAAAACGAAAATGCATGACCGAAAAAACCTCCGGGAGTGAAAGGGTTAAAACTGCTGTAAAGGAAAACTGGCTTAGTTGCCCATAGCAACCAATCAGATTCCACCTCATTTTCCAAAGGAGCTTTGAAAAATGAAAGGTGGAATCTGATTGGTAGCTATGGGCAACCAAGCCAGTTTTCCTTTACACCAGTTTTGATAAATCTGTCCCATAGTTTGCAACTTTTTAAAACCAGTTTTTAGGAACAAGGGAAATGATAACTCCCCCCCCTCATTCTGTTTTTGGCTTACATCCAGTGGCACAACTAGAAATGACTGGGCCCCACAGTAAATTTATGAAAAGGGTAACACCTTTACTGTTGGGACTGGGGCGTTCTTTATATTGCTATGTCTGTACAACAGTTATTCACTGATAACTGGGTTATTGATATTATCTAAGGGGCTCTTGTCTCTATGGGAACACAGGTGGGCGGGGAGGTCATGTGACTTCTCCTCTAGACATGCTGGCTGCAGTGCATGCTGGGATTTTTAGTTTCACTTTGCAGCTGCTCCTCCCACACAGCCTGTCGGAGGGAGCTCCTCCAGGGAAGTGTGTCATGGTGAACAGGTTAGATAAATGACGTACAGCCAGTACATGTCACCTGAGAAATACTTCATAGTGTTGGCTATTGTCTGGGGGAATTTGGGATTTTTGATACTTAGGGTGGCCAACCCCTTTAAATTCACCCAGGCAGCCTGCCTGAACAGGGCATCGGAGCATCCTATGCTCCGATGCCCTCCTTTGCCCTGCGCTAATTAGCGCAGGGCAAAGGCATTTAGCCCAGTTCCGGTGACGTACCGGGCTCTGCCAGGCGGAGGCTTCCGCCCGGCAGTGAGCCCGGTGGCGTCACCGGCGCTGATGGGTGGGCTTTAGCGCTGCCCTAGCCAGTAAAACGGCTAGGGCAGCGCTAAAGCCGGCCCATTACAGCCGGTGACGTCACCGAACTCACTGCTTCCGCCCGGCAGTGTGTTATGTAAATAAAAGAGCCCTTGCCCTAGGCGATCCCGCGCAGGGCAAGGGAGGACATCGAAGCATGAGATGCTCCGATGCCCGGGGGGCATGGCCTGGACGCAGACAGGAGCAGTCGCATGGTGGCTGAGCTCTGACAATTAGTGCAACATCCATCGCCATCCGCTGCTACAAATAGCTTTTTTAGCCCCTCTTTGCCCATATCGACAGTCTACATAGGCAGACGGATGCCCTGAGGGGCGAATCTTGCCTTTTGGCCGCAATTCCTGGGTGCGGCCTACCAACCAAGTGAAGCCTCGGCCTTTCTTCATCCACCCGGCCGACCGGAAGTGCGGGCCCGGCGCGGAACAGCTCGAAGGTAACGCTTCCCTACACTACTGGGGCTGAAGATCTCCAGTACTCGTGCCCCCTCCTACCTGGCCTCAGCTTGGAGCCTCTGCCGAGCCGGTACAATTCTGCCTGGAGTGCTGCCGGCGCCCCTTTAGGTAGGAGACCGCTGCGTGTCTCTGCGGAGCAGACGAGGGGCGGACGCTGTCGGACCCCTGTGACGCGCTGATCCGGCTACTGGTGAAGTGCTAGCCCCTTACCACTCTCCGGAGGGGCTCCACGTCTGTCTTCATATTGCTGGGTCTGGTGGCATCCCCGGTCTCTGGAGTGGAGCAATCTGCGATCCCCGACTCCGTCCGCCATCTTGGGCCTTTCAGGCTGTTAGAGTACTGTGGCGCCGTGGGACATGAGCTCTTACTAGCCTGGGCAAGTAACCCTTCCTATAGACACAGCAAACGACCAGGTGTCTGACCCGACTAGTGGATGAGCCCCTTGCCTACTCACTACAGATAGAGATAAGGGGTGCATATCAGCTTTGGCCCTCTGCCTCCCATCTAGCACTGTTTTGTGGCACTTGCTGCCATTTTGGGGGCACATTCGCTAAGCTTCTGTGCTTACAGCTCTGATTCAGGGACATTGACGGGACTTTGATTTAGGTCCAGTGGCCTGATCTGGGGCCTGTACCCTGATCCCCCCTCCACATCTGCATCTCTTCTCTGCACTTATATGCTTGAATTTATGATGTCTACAAACACCTAGCAAGCTCGGCTCTATTCGCAGCATGATGTTCCTTGGAGGTGGCTTTCAGTTCTTTTAACTCCTCTACTCCTGATTATTTCTTCCTCACTCATGTTTTGAATATGCATCTGCTATACTAGCTTGAACAAGGCATGCCTTCCAGGTCGCAAAAGAAGAAACCGCAGGGCTTTTCCTCCTCCTGCCAGACCCTTCCAGAGCTTTTCCGTACGCCACAACCATCCAATATGGAGCGACCTGACTCGCCTGCAGGTAGTACAAGTTCGCTGCTTCCCTCTGAGCCTGAGCGGGCAGTCACACCTCCTGCTCCAGCCTTTGACCCTACCGAGTTGTACACTAATATCAAATCGCTGTTCACTACGGAACTTTCTAAAGCCGTTGCAGATTTTACAAGGCAAATAAATGACCTGGGTACTAGAGTCTCTGACCTAGAGGAGAAGATGGATGATGTGGCAGATGCCATGGAGGTTGACAGTACTCGCCTGGATGACCATACGCAGAGGCTTGAGGCGCTAGAATATAAATTGGAAGACCTGGAAAATCGTAATCGGAGAGCCAACATTAGAATCAGAGGTATGCCTGAATCTATCACGGCTTTGCAACCTACCGTGCTCAATCTCTTTCAGGCCTTATTACCACAGGTGGACTCTACTCTATTCAGAATGGACCGAGTCCACAGGGCTCTAGGTCGTCCAAGGAATCCTAATGTTCCTAGGGACATTATACTTAAGCTTCATTACCCGGAAATGCGTGACCAACTTCTGCAAGCGGCTCGCAATTTTAGGGCTCTTCCCGGGGTAGAGTCATCGGTGCAACTATATGCTGACCTAGCCCCGGTTACATTGGAAAAGAGGAGATCCATGAGACCTATCACCATGGCCCTTCAGAGAGCCCAAATCTGCTATAGATGGGGCTTCCCATTCCACATTGCTTGTAGAATAAATGACTATAACTACACAATTAAAGATCTGTCGGACGGCTACGAGATCCTGCAAAGAGAAAACATCTCATTCGACAGGCCAGCTACCCCTGCTCCTTTGTCTCGTCGACCTGCAAGATCCTGGTTCCCGCGTCGTCCACTGCCACCTGCATTGCCGGAGCCTCCTAGACGTTCCCAAGATCTGACCTGATTTTGCAGTCATCCAGACCTTTCATCTCTACAGTTATTTCTACACCTAGATCTGCGAACTGGTGTGACCGTATGTTTGTTTAGATTTCATCTGTCATCTTTAATGGTTTCACACATCACTACTTGATTGTGTTGTGCTTCTCCCGGGCCCGGTCAATGCTTGAGGTTGCGATAGGCGATCTTTTGGTGCTCGACCTGGTGGTGTTGACTGGACTGGGGAGACGAGCAGTGTTATTTCTCCACACTCCATGACTGATATCTTATAGGTTTCAGGCATGGCACCTATGGAGTCGCCAATTTATTGATAGATGTGGTGGCTCCTCCTCGGGGGCGGTCTGTGGCCGTTGGACGTGATAGGCGATCACTTTTCGCCCGTCCGGTGGCGGTGGATCGGGCGTTGGGGTTGTGCCATCGCATAGTTCATTGAGCTAATCCGGTCCAAATATTGTGCCAATTATCTCCTCCCCCCATTCTTGATACCGTGCCTTGTTCCTCCATTTAGCTCTGCTAATTTTTCCTCCCCTACCTTCCCTTCCCCCCCCCCTATCCTACTACTGATGTCACCTTTTCATACTTAGCAATAAACAGTGCTGATTGCTGCGGAGCAGATGCTCCATGTGTTTCCAACGCCTTGTGCGTATCAGGACACGATATCGGCATGTTTGGACCGATACGTGGTTCCTGACTGTTCTTGTTTCTTTGATTCTTTTCATGTTGTCTGTTTGTGCTGCTGACCCTTCTGACTTGCTCTTTAGTATTTCCGGTCGAACTCCCCTGGTCTTCTGTCTTGTTTGTCGACTCTTCTTCTCGCTTTCATTATGCCCTGGACATGATCTCTTGCCCTTTCATCTTGGCAGCTTTTCTCCTCACTGGCCATGTGTCGAATAATTTCTCATAACGTTAGGGGGTTTAATTCTCCTCAAAAGCGTCGTAAAGCTTTCCTCCAGTATGATAGACTTAAACCCGATATCATTTGCATTCAGGAGTCGCATTTCACCTCGTCCTCCTGCCCTAGATACTTTCATAACAGATACACTCTACTGTCTCATGCACCTTTCCTCACTAAAAGTAGAGGTGTAGCGATTTTTGTCAGGAACTCTTTACCCTTTCAAATTACGTCCACCACCATAGACCCTGAAGGTAGATATATTATAGTAGTGGGTTCTCTGTACAATACACCCATATGTCTGATTAACTCATATGCCCCCAATAGTCAGCCCGCCTCTTTCTTTAACTCCATGGGGCAGTTACTTGAACAACATCACTCCCTACCTATCATTTGGTGTGGAGATTTTAACATGACTTTTAATGCTAAATTGGATAGATCTTCCCCCGTAGCTGATAAACTATCCTCAAAATCAAAGAATTCTGTTAGGAGAACTATGCAAGGGTTAGGAATAGCAGACTGTTGGAGGGAACACAACGGACCCTAGAGGGTATACTTATTTCTCTCCCGTACATCACCATTACACTAGAATTGATTGGATACTAGCTTCGACACAATTGCTTCCACGCCTCCTATATGCGAGACACATCCCCAGTGTCTGGTCGGATCATGATCTGGTGATGGCGGACTTCAATCTGGACTCCCCATCTAGATGCCCTTTTACTTGGAGACTAAATGAATCACTGCTAATGGACCCTTCTATTATCGATCGCATAACTTCAGCTCTCAGAGATTATTTTGTCATTAATGTGTCTTCGGATACTACGCCAGCTATTAATTGGGCGGCACACAAAGCAGTCATCAGAGGGGTGGTGGTGGCTGAGGCGTCCAGATTGAAGAGAGAACGATCTAAGGCCCAGTCTGACTTGGAATCGAAGCTACTTCGTCTAGAATTGGCTAATCAAAGGCGACCCTCTTTATACCTCACTAAAGCTATTAGAGATACAAAACTCCAGCTTGATGCACTACTGCTGCATTGCACAGAAAAGGCCCTACGCTGGACACAAGCTAAGTTCTATAAATTTGCCAATAAGCCTGACAAAATGTTAGCAGCTAAACTAAGAGCTAGGCAGCGCTTTAATAATATATATCAAATCAAAGACGAAGGAGGGCGAATCACTTCTAACCCTACTGCAATATATCAGAGTTTCCATGCTTTTTATCGTCAGCTATACTCACCACCCTCCGATCCCCCCCTAGAAGAGACTACCTCTTTTCTTGCCTCCCTACCCATCCCCACTTTGCCTCGCTCTGATGTAGATGCCCTTAATATTGACATTACAGAAGAGGAATTAGATTTGGTTATTACGTCCCTTAAGTCAGGCAAATCGCCGGGTCCGGATGGATTCTCTGCTATGTACTACAAGAAATTTAAGGATATCTTAATTCCCCATCTCAAGAGTCTTTGTAACTATATCCTACACAATGGCACACTACCACCAGACATGCTCAGTGCATTAATTACAGTTATTCCTAAGCCTCATAAAGACCCTCTATGCCCCAAGAGCTATCGTCCCATATCCCTCCTTAACGTAGATCTAAAGATATTTACTTCTATTTTAGCTAAACGCCTTAACAGATACCTTCCTGCTCTGATTCACTATGATCAGGTAGGATTCATCCCTGGCAGACAGGCCCCTGATAATGTTCGAAAGGTCTGCAACATTATTCAATGGGCTAATACGAAGTCCAGGCCATTCTCTCTGCTAGCCTTGGACATTGAAAAGGCTTTTCATGGAATTACCTTTATCAGGTCATGACCACCATGGGTATTTCGGGTAAATTTGTAGGTGCAATACAGGCTTTATATGCATCCCCCACGGCCTTTCTGAAACTGCCTACTGACGACCCGGTCCCGATTAAAATTAGCTGAGGTACCCGGCAGGGATGCCCTTTGTCCCCTGCCTTGTTTGCACTAGCTATTGAACCGCTTGCCATCATGATTCGCACTAATCCAAATATAGCTGGGGTCCAAATTGGAACTCGGGAATATAAAGTGAGCCTCTTCGCAGATGATATGCTCCTCACAATTACACGCCCCTTGACTACTTTACCTAATTTAATGAAATGCTTGGATTCCTTTAGTCGATTATCCGGTTTACGGATCAACACTAAAAAGTCGGAGATCCTACATTGTAATATACCTAAACCAGTTAGGGATTTAATTTCTCTTAACTTTGGATTTACACATAGGGATCAGTATCTACCGTATCTAGGGGTTAATATTCCTAAAACATTAGATGTGACTTTTAAATGGAACTATGCTCAGCTGATTCCCATGCTTGTCCGAGATCTACATAACTGGAACTTCCCTACTCTTTCATGGCTAGGCAGAATTCATACTGTTAAAATGGTCACATTACCAAAAATATTGTATTTATTTAGGTCTCTTCCTACGCCTATCACAGGTTCCTCACTAAGGACCTTACAGACGGAAATTTTCCGTTTCATATGGGCCTATAAGAGACCGAGGATCGCTAGACATATCATGCATTTACATAAGAGTGTGGGTGGTCTTTCAGTTCCTCACCTTTACAAGTACTATCTCGCAGCCCGGTTATCACAACTGGTCTCCTTTAGTACTTCAACACATCCCCCACAGTGGGTCCATTTGGAGTCTGATTTATTACGACCTACCTCCCCATTAGCAGTGATTTGGTCACCTGACATTCCCTTGGGGATGATAGACCCTGCTGCGAAAATTCCCTACCTCATGCTCCAGTTATGGAGAAAGGTTAGGTTCAAATATAAGTTACAGAATCCCATATCTCCCTTACTTCCATTATTTAGGAACCCCCTATTCCCACCTGGCCTATCACCAACCGAGTTCATTTGGTGGAAACATACCAGACTACTCTGTGTTGGTGACTTCCTACTCCGCTCTCAACTCATGTCCAGGGCATATTTCCTAACTACTTTTTCCCCCCCGAGCTCAGAAACCTTTAGAGTTTCTCAGGTTTTCCACTTTCTGACATCTCAGATCCCAGCTACCCATAGGATAGTACACACACCATTTGAAAGACTCTGTAAATACAGAGCTTCAGAGAAGGGTTCACTTTCTTTTATCTACTCATTATTAAATGCACCACCTCCTAACACTAAATTGGCATTCATGCATAGCTGGGAGGTCGACCTGGGAGAGACTCTCTCCATGGAACAATGGGAGGACTGCTGTACTATGATCAGTAAGGGGAGCTGGCAGGTTACCTTAATGGAAACCTCTCTGAAGATTCTTCATAGGACCTATTTTGTACCGTCTAGACTACACGCTATCTATCCAAATGTCCCCCCCCACTGCTTTAGAGGGTGCCAGTCTGTGGGGAACACCCTTCATATATGGTGGACTTGTCCAATGGTCCGTCGGTTCTGGACCAACATTAAGAGGGGACTATATGAGGTTTTCAAGAGGGATCTACCCTATCAGCTCCTGTATACTTACTGGGTCTCAAACCGCCAACCTTTACCTATACAGAGTATAAATTGCTTCAATTCATCCTGATGTCGGCCAGGATTCACATAGCTGCGAAGTGGCGAATTTCATCCCTTAGGATGTCGTTAGTTATCCGTAGAGTTAACACTATTGCGCTGTATGAGAAGCTAAACGCTACGCTGAATGACACAAGAGAACGTTATGCGCAGATATGGAATCCTTGGCTGAATTGCTCTAACTCTCCAAATTTGCAATACTATCTATCTCTATAACCAGACGATTGGGATAATCTGTCTTG
>ONZH01016856.1:0-80989 GCA_900303285.1 Rhinella marina | reverse complement strand
AACCTTGCTATAACGGCTGAATAATTGCAGCTACAATAGTGGGAGTCTGATAGGGTATAGTTTCGTTTAGTTGCAGTTGCTATTACAATGAAAAAAGTTGAAAAAATCAAGGTGCAAAAATTGTCGTCAACAGCCAGGTTGACAACACTTGACAGCATTGAAGATGTCCGCTGGAGCAGTCCATGTCATGCCAGAGCACCAAAAACACACGGTAGATCGTGGCACCAGCCCAAGAATAGGCTGCGTTGAAGTCGATGCGGTCTCAGTGACATCACAGGTCAGAAGACAGACAGGTGTACCATTTAATTAGACCTTGTGCACCCCAGAGCAGGTACACATTAGCCAAGGTGTAAGTGATTACACGGGACATAGGACACAAAGTGCAAGTTTGCAACACCGGCAGCATTGCCTTGGACCCAGTTAGGAAGAAAACAGACATTTGACAGTGGAACCAGCAGCAGTAATAGTACTGTATTAGACCCAGTATGGTTGAGAACAGAAAATTGACGGAGGAGGAGGAGGCAGCAGCACTTGATTGCACCCAGGCCAGTACGGTTGAGAACAGACAATTGACGGAGGAGGAGGCGGCAACACTTGATTGCACCCAGGCCAGTATGGTTGAGAACAGACAATTGACGGAGGAGTAGGCGGCAGCACTTGATAGCACCCAGGCCAGTATGGTTGAGAACAGATAATTGACGGAGGAGGAGGCGGCAGCACTTGATAGCACCCAGGCCAGTATGGTTGAGAACAGACAATTGACGGAGGAGGAAGAGGCAGCACTTTGATTGCACCCAGGCCAGTATGGTTGAGAACAGACAACTGACGGAGGAGTAGGTGGCAGCACTTGATAGCACCCAGGCCAGTTTGGTTGAGAACAGACAATTGACGGAGGAGGAGGAGGCAGCAGCACTTGATAATACCCAGGCCAGTATTGGTTGAGAACAGACAATTGACGGAGGAGGAGGCAGCAGCACTTGATAGCACCCAGGCCAGTACGGTTGAGAACAGACAATTGACGGAGGAGTAGGCAGCAGCACTTGATTGCACCCAGGCCAGTATGGTTGAGAACAGACAATTGACGGAGGAGGAGGCGGCAGCACTTGATAGCACCCAGGCCAGTATGGTTGAGAACAGACAATTGACGGAGGAGGAGGAGGCAGCAGCACTTGATAGCACCCTGGCCAGTATGGTTGAGAAGAGACAAGTTGAGGAGGCAGCTGCAGCAGCTCTTGATTGCACCCATTATGTTTCCAAATAGACAATTGACAGTGGGGGCATTAGTAGGAGCAGTATTCTTTTGGACCCAGAAGGGCCTAGTACAGAGAACTGAAGTTGGAAGCTAAGAATATGCACGCTTGTAAAAATCAGTTTTTATACATGACAAAATGTTGATGTAGAGTTCAGCACAGGACAATCAACCTTAAAAAAAAAACCTGTAACATTACAGCTAATCTAGTAGGATACGGATACGGTTAAATAGACAGCTAACCTCACCCACAGAATCCATGAGGTGAATAAAGGACATTTAAAAAGGCACAGATTCAAGAAGGCTTTACGCCAGTTCCATTATCCAAAAATACATGTCCAATTTTCATGAAATGGACACCTCACTGGCACTCGCTTTACAAATTGACGTAACTACTCTGGTGTCAAGCCTCTTGAATCTGGGCCTATGGCTGTTGGCGAGACATATATATATATATATCTTTGTTACACCAGTTTGATGTCCTAACCGAGTGCAGCGCCCAACCCAATGGATGTATGCTTTTGTGCTTTTTTAGTGCTGTCACCAGCTGGCTTAAAGGGAACCTGTCATCTCGGAACCCCCCCTGAACTAGAGTAAGCGTTGTATAGTGTAAGTGATGCTGAATCCGAATATGTAAGCTTTATCTTCATACTCACTTCCATTCTGACGCTGTGCTCCCACAAACCTGCAGTAAAATGCACTCAGTGGACTCCGGTGCTCACTCACATAATGGAGAGGACTCAAAGAAGAGTCCACTAAGTGCATTTTACTGCAGGTTTGTGGGAGCACAGCGTCAGAATGGAAGTGAGTCTGAAGATAAAACTTACATATTCGGATTCAGCATCACTTACACTATACAACGCTTACTCTAGTTCAGGGGGTGTTTCGGAGATGACAGGTTCCCTTTAAAGGATAAGTCCGGGCAATTTATAAGTTTCTGGTTCAAGTAAGGGCACAGAAAGTTATTAATTGCCTGGACTTATCTTTTAAAGTGGGTAGGGGAAAAACCCCTGATGGGGTATGGGAATGACCTTCCCGCCCTCTCTTTGGTCACTCCCAAAAAACCTCACCCTATGGGTACCTTCACATGTGGCTGCGGGTCTGCTGAGTAAAATCCACAGGGCATTTTTATACCGTTCACCAAACGGCTTTCAGTACTATGGTGCCGTCCGGACATACGCAGTTCTGCGCTGAACTGGGTATTTGCGTCCAGCCCCATAGTACTGAAGGTGGCATAAAATCAGCCAACGATGCCCTGTGGATTTTAGGCAGCAGAGAACCCCAAAAAAGCATCCCATTGTAAAGGCACCTGTAAATAAGGCAAGTTAACCTGCCTTTCAGCAACTGTTTGTTGCTGTAACTAACTGTGGAGGTTTTTTATATCACAGTTGAAGGACAGCAGCCTCCGTGATATATACCCCATAGACAGCCTTATTCCACGCGTGACTGCATGAGAGGCGTGAAATCATTCGCACAGAGAAGAACCCCATCGGGATTTGCGGTGCGAGATTTTACTACTCTCATGATATCAACAAAATACCTTAAGAACAGTTAGTACCTGCTCACAAAACGGTGAGTAGTGTTCCTTGGCACGGGTGCCAGGGATAGAACCCCACGGCTATAGTTCACAAAAGGTGAAATCCCCACTTTGTGAAGCATAGTTGTGGGGATTATTTTAGGGATGGTACTGTTCTTGGGGTATGGGTTGGACGGTGCACCTGTGTGAGGCATTAAGCTGGTGTGGAGATGTTAAATGGCCAACACACCATGGGCATTAAATTTGGAGATGGGGTTCTGTTTATTCAAATGTATCCGAATTAAGTAGGGAATTTTTAAGGTGATTTTGTTTAATTTGGGTTCTAAGGGGGGAACATTAGTTAAGTTAAGAAAAATAAGTTAAATTACGGATTTTTACGTTGGGCACATATTTAGGATATTAAGGTCAGTTTCTTGGACACTCGGATTGCCATGCAAGACGGGTGACTGATGACTTAGTCATTCACATCAGGCAGGGGGGTGGTATGATCCGATGTAATCCAGGCACGATTCATCTTTATAAAAGTCAGCATCTCAACACTGTGGCAAGAGAGCCTCGTTCTTTGCGGTGTTACGATGTTACCTGCCACACTGAACACCCTCTCTGACGCAACACTACTGGCTGGGCAGGACAGCAGAGCCAGCCAAAGAAAACTCTGCCAGTTGGGGCCAAATGTCCAGTTTCTCTGCCCAGTACTGCACGGGGTCGGTGACACTTTGGGGCAGGGTACAATCCAGGCAGGCAGTGGCCTGGTGGGTGAGCTCATGCTGGTCCATGCCATGAGTCCGGTGTTGTGTCCCCTCTTCAGCAGCTGGCTGCATGAAATCGCTCATCAATGATTGGAGGCTGTAGCGAATTCTCACGCCTCCACAAGTGGTGGTGGTAGTGGAGCGCGCTGGTTCCCCCCGAGAGGATGTTGTCTGGGAACCTGGCTGGTCTCGCTGGTAAGTTGAGACCAACTGACTGGTGAGTAGGTCCCGGTAGTACCCCAGTTTTGCCTCCCTCTCTGATGGCGGAAAAAATTCAGCCATTTTGCGGCGGAAGCGAGGGTCCACCAGGGTGGACAGCCAGTATTGGTCCCTCTGGCGGATGTCCACAATCCGGCTGTCATTCCTGAGACACTCCCGCAGGCACCTTGCCATCTGCACCAAGGACAATGAGCGCCTCTCCTCTCCACTGTCCTCGGTATAGTTCCAGGGTCTGCTGGGGTCTTCCTCCTCTTCCTCTACCACCTCATCCTCCATCTCCTCCTGTGATTGAGAGGCAGAGAAGCCAGGTGGCGGTGTGTGGAATGGCTGGGCGTAGACATCTTCCTCCTCCTCACCCTCCATCTGCACTTCATCCATCTCTGGGCTCAAGGCGATGTTCAGCCTTGGAGTGGTGGCCTGGGAATCCTCGCTGATGATGCTTTTAAGCGCACTTTCCAGAACATGGATGAGTGGGATTATGTCGTTGATCCCATAGTCATGCCTGCTCACAAACAGAGTCGTGTCCTCAAAAGGGATCAACAATTGGCAGACTTCACGCATCATCTGCCAGTGTGTGACTTGGAAGTCGCAGTGTGGCGTGAAGCTGCCTGATTGCCCCATGAGGTAGTCTGTAACGGCTGACATTTGCTCGTACAGGCGGTCCAGCATATGGAGGGCAGAATTCCACCATATTGGCACGTCGCAGATTAGCCGATGTTGGGGCAGACTGCGCTGTCTCTGTATCCTGAGCAGGGTGTTCCTTGCAGTGTAGGAGTGGCTGAAGTGTTTGCACACTCTGCGTGACATCCTCAGAAGGTCTTGTAGTGCAGGAAATTATTGAAGAAACCTGTGCATTATGAGGTTTATCACATGTGCCATACAAGGTGTATGGCTCAGCCCTCCCTGCTGCACTGCAGAGACAATGTTCCTCCCATTGTCTGCTACCACACTTCCCACTATTAGTTGACGTGGGTAGAGATGAGCGAGTAGTGAAATATTCGAAAGTTCGAAATTCGATTCGAATAGACCGCGAAATTCGACTATTCGACCGACTATCGAATCCCATTATAGTCTATGGGAAAAAAATGCTCGCCACTTGGAAATCTCAATTCGACCACTTGGAGGTCACCAAGTCCACCCTGAAACCTCAGAAAAGGATGCCAACACTGCTGGAATGCAACTGGGACAGCAGGGGAAGCATGTCTGGGTGCATATAACGTGCCCAAGTCGCACTATTACGCCACTATCACAGCCTCTCAACAATACACTCCAAAGACAATATAACCTCTCTGTAAAGTGAGACCATACAAGGAAACCTTCTTTCCTCTACATTGCCATGGACCCCAAGCCAAACTAGACAAAAAAGAAGATGAAATTCTGCACCCCTTAAAATCACGTTGCCTATGACAACCACAGATGGCATAGGCAAAGGGGAAAGCAAATAGACCCCACCCCTAATTGTCATTGTGTGTGTGTGTGAGATGTGGTCAGACATGTCTTCTTTAAAATGTAAAAACAACTCAAACACATGCAGAAGCCTTAAAATGCCCAAATTGTTGGCGCTTGAGATGTCAGTGACCCGACCTGGCCCAGTGTCATGTCTAGCAGGTAAAGCAGTGGGGATGTTGAGGGATGCGTAGGACCGCAAAAGGCAGGAAGAGGCCGTGGGCTGGCCAGAGGCTCATGGAAAATTTTGTGGAGGCCCAAGAGGTGAGACTCTTAAAAATTTTGTGGCCCAAGAGGTGAGACCTATAAAAATTTTGTGGAGGCCCAAGAGGTGAGACCTCTTTAAAATTTGTGGAGGCCCAAGAGGTGAGACCTGTTAAAATTTTGTGGAGGCCCAAAGGAGGTGAGAATTATGTGGAGGCCCAAGAGGTGAGACCTAAAAATTATGTGGAGGCCCAAGAGGTTGAGACCTCTTAAAAATTTTGTGGAGGCCCAAGAGGTGAACTGATAAAATTTTGTGGAGGCCCAAGAGGTGAGACCTTTAAAATTTTGTGGAGGCCAAGAGGTGAGACCTTTAAAAATTTTGTGGAGGCCCAAGAGGTGAGACCTCTTAAAATTTTGTGGAGGCCAAGAGGTGAGACCTCTTAAACATTTTTTGGAGGCCCAAGAGGTGTGGAGGCCCAAGAAGCTTAAAGGTGAGACCTTAATTATGTGGAGGCCAAGAGGTGAGACCCGAAAAAATTATGTGGAGGCCCAAGAGGTGAGACCAATTAAAAATTTTGTGGAGGCCCAAGAGGTGAGCCGTTCTGTGGAAAGATTGTGAGACCCGTGAAAAAATTTTTGGAGGCCCAAGAGGTGGACTCTTAAACATTTTGTGGAGGCCCAAGAGTGAGACTGTTAAAAATTATGTGGAGGCCCAAGAGGTGAGATGTGGAGGCCCAAGAGGTGAGACTTGTTAAAAATTATGTGGAGGCCCAAGAGGTGAGACCTGTTAAAGATTTTGTGGAGGCCCAAGAGGTGAGACTCTTAAAAATTATGTGGAGCCCAAGAGGTGACTGTAAAAATTATGTGGAGGCCCAAGAGGTGAGACATTTTGTGTGGAGGCCCAAGAGGTGAGATTTTGTGGAGGCCCAAGAGGTGAGACCTGTTAAACATTTGTGGAGGCCCAGAGGTGAGATTAAAATTATGTGGAGCCCAAGAGGTGAGACTGTTAAAATTATGTGGAGGCCAAGAGGTGAGACCTCTTAAACATTTTGTGGAGGCCCAAGAGGTGAGACCTCTTAAAAATTATGTGGAGGCCCAAGAGGTGAGACCTGTTAAAAATTATGTGGAGGCCAAGAGGTGAGACCTCTTAAACATTTTGTGCAGGCCCAAGAGGTGAGACCTCTTAAAAATTATGTGGAGGCCCAAGAGGTGAGACCTCTTAAACTTTTGTGGCAGGGCCCAAGAGGTGAGACCTCTTAAAAATTATGTGGAGGCCCAAGAGGTGAGACCTCTTAAACATTTTGTGCAGGCCCAAGAGGTGAGACCTGTTAAAAATTATGTGGAGGCCAAGAGGTTGAGACCTGTTAAACATTTTGTGGAGGCCCAAGAGGTGAGACCTGTTTAAACATTTTGTGGAGGCCCAAGAGGTGAGACCTGTTAAACATTTTGTGGAGGCCCAAGAGGTGAGACCTGTTAAACATTTTGTGGAGGCCCAAGAGGTGAGACCTGTTAAACATTTTGTGGAGGCCCAAGAGGTGAGACCTATTAAACATTTTGTGGAGGCCCAAGAGGTGAGACCTCTTAAACATTTTGTGGAGGCCCAAGAGGTGAGCCATAAAATATATAATTTTTCTTATTTACGGAGCAATTCTACGGCGGTTAAGGAGGAGGAGGTGGAGGAGAAATGGCACTTCATACAGATGGCACTTCACTTTTGGCTGCTTTCCACTGTTGGAGAAGCAAAGTCCGGGTCAATCCACTTGCTGTTCATTTTGATTAGCGTCAGCCTGTCGGCACTGTCGGTTGACAGGCGGCTGCGCTTATCGGTTATAATGCCCCCGGCTGCGCTGAACACCCTTTCTGATAGCACGCTGGCGGCAGGGCAGGCAAGCACCTCCAAGGCGTACAGGGACAGTTCCAGCCACGTGTCCAACTTGGAGACCCAGTAAGTGTAGGACGCCGAGGGATCGGGGAGGACAGGGTTACGGTCTGCCAGGTACTCCCGCAACATCCGCCGATACTTGTCCCTCCTGCTGATAGCGGGCCCCGCAGTGATGGAAGTTGCACGAGGGGGTGCCATGAACGTGTCCCACACCTTGGAGAGTGTTCCCCTGGTGGCTGTGGGCCTGATAGATGTTGTGGGACTCTGGGAGACCCTCTCCTCTCTGCCGCCAGCGATGGTGGGTGGGAAAATCTCCATCATGTTCTGCACGAGTTCCCTCTGGTATTCCAGCAATCGATTTGTCCTCTCCTCTACCGGAATAAAAGAGGAGACGTTATCTTTATACCGGGGGTCCAGGAGTGCGAAGACCCAGTACAGTTTGTTCTCCACTATCCGGACAACACGTGTGTCCCGGGAAAAGCAGCCCAGCATGAAGTCAGCCATGTGTGCCAGACTCTGAATAGGCATGACGTCACTGCCCCCTCCAGAAGGATCACTTGCCATTTCCTCCTCTTCCTCTTCCGCCTCCTCTCCGCCCCATCCGCGCTGAACCAATGGGACGCACACAGCCTGACTGCTACCCTCGCCGCCAGCATCCTCCTCCTCTTCCACAGCCACCTCCACGTCGTCCTCCTCCTCCTCATTCCTCATCCTCCTGCAACTGCCACCGTGAAGCAGACAAAAGTGTGGTCTGACTGTGTAGCTCCGTTGCGTCTCCTCCTACCCCCGTCTCCTCTGCGTGCAATGCGTTCTCCCTTATTGCGATGAGGGATTCTTTAAGGACGCCTAGGAGCGGGATGGTTACGCTCACTATAGCGTCCTCGCTGCTGACCTTCTTGGTGGACTCCTCAAAGATACGCAGTACATCGCATATGTCTGCCATCCATGGCCACTCGTGGTTGGCAAACTGAGGGAGCTGAGTTGGAGGCACGCGTGGATTCATAATCTGGTACTCCATCAATACTCTCTGCTGCTCACCCTGGCAAACATGGAATAGGTGGAATTCCAGCGAGTGGGCAGGTCGCACAACAGCCGATGTTCAGGCAAATGGAGGCATTGCTGGAGTTTTTTTAAGCTAGCAGCAGCTACAGTTGACTTCCGAAAGTGAGCGCACAAGCGCCGCACTTTCACCAGTAGCTCTGCCAGGTTGGGGTAAGTCTTTAGAAATTTTTGGACTACCAGATTAAAAACGTGGGCCAGGCATGGTACGTGATTGAGTTCGGCAAGCTCCAGAGCCGCCACCAGGTTACGGCCGTTATCGCACACGACCATGCCTGGTCCTAGCTGCAGCGGCGACAGCCACATCTCCGTCTGCTGCAATATGGCGTCCCTCACCTCTGGGGCGCTGTGCTTCCTGTCGCCCAAGCTGATGAGCTTAAGCACCGCCTGCTGACTTCTCCTCGCGCCAGTGCTGCAACGCTTCCAGCTAGCGGCTGAGGGCGATGTTAAGGCAGAGGAGGAGGAGGAGGAGGAGGGGGTTTTATCAGAACCCATGCTGGCAATCTTGGGCGGGGGTGGTAGGTAGGCCGTCTCTGTTTGCGACCCCGTCCCCGCTTCCACTACATTCACCCAGTGTGCCGTCAAAGAGATGTATCGTCCCTGGCCGCAAGCGCTTGTCCACGAGTCGGTGGTCAAGTGGACCTTTGCGCTGACTGCGTACCTCAGGGCCCGCCTGATGTTACGCGACACGTGCTGGTGCAGGGCGGGGACGGCACTCCGGGAAAAGTAGTGGCGGCTGGGGACGGAATAGCGAGGTGCGGCAGCCGCCATCAGGTCGCGGAAGGCCTGCGTCTCCACAAGCCTAAACGGCAACACCTCCAGGGCCAGCAGTTTGGAGATGTGGCAGTTTAAGGCTTGGGCTTGGGGGTGACTCGAGGCGTACTTCCACCTGCGGTCGAACGCCTGCGAGATGGACAGTTGTTGGGACGAGGAGTGTGAAGGTGCAGGCGAAGAGGCGGGGGAAGGGGAGGCTGAAGGAGAAGGCCCCAAAGTAGCCGAGCAGAGGCAGATGTGGAGGTGTCCTGGCTGGAGGTCTGGACCGCAGTGGCAGCACACAACACAGGGGAAGAGGCAGTGGCAGCAAGACCGGGCGCAGGTTGTATTGCGTTTGCTCTCTCCCACTCAGCCCAGTGCTTGACTTCCAAGTGACGCCGCATGCCTGAGGTGGTCAGATTGCTCTTCTCAGAGCCCCTACTCAGTTTTGAGTGGCAGAGTGTGCAAACCGCGCTCAGTTTGTCATCCGCACAAACATTAAAAAATCTCCACACCACAGAAGTACGAGGCCTCGATGGGGGAGCTTCGCGCGACTGCCCGCTGCCGGGAACAGCTTCGGCCCTGCTGGCTGTGGCCTCACTTCTCTGTCTGGACTGTCCTCTGCCTCTGGACATCCCTCTGCCTGTGGACATCCCTCTGCCTCTGGACATCCCTCTGCCTCTTGCTGCCTTTTTCGGTGCTGCGCAGACCACCACCTCTCCACTACTTTGCTCGCTGGACATCACCCCTGGCCAAGTGGGGTCGGTCATTTCGTCATCCACCACCTCCTCTTCCACTTCCTCACTCTGCTCCTCCTGCTGCCCACTGGACATTCCAACAGCCTCCCTTGATGGCAACTGCGTCTCATCATCATCATCGCTCATGATAACAGATGCTGGCTCAGGGTCCACATCAGCAGGAGATGGCGAAAACTCAAGTGTTTGGGCATCACTACAAACAAATTCCTCTGCTAGCTCCTGGGATTCTTCCGGCACATCTGAAAAAGGACCCGAAAAGAGCTCCTGGGAGGGGTCAATGGTGGGATGACTCTGTTGGCCAGGTGTGGAGGAAGGAGGGTCAGAGTGAGACTGTGTGGATGACTGGCTGGTGGACAACTGTGTGGAAGCGCTATCGGCTATCCATTGCACCACCTGTTCAACCTGCTCAGGCCTCAACAGCGGTGTAACCCGCCCCCTGCTTAACTGTCCCATAAAGGCAGGGATTCTGGATGAGCGGGATCCTGGCTGACCCTCACCAGCACGCATTGTATCCCCAGTGGCTTCAACAAGGCCCCCAACAGCATTTCCGCGCCCCCGTCCTCGTCCACGTCCTATTCCGCTAGCCCCCCGCCGCATTTTATTTTTTTTTGGTTACAATATTTTGCCTTCACAGCCGTGAAATTACTTTGCAAGAGAACGCACAGTACAGTTGCCAATTATAAGGCCTATATATTGTATATTTCAAGGTACACAGCCGTGTACTAAGTGATCAGACGGTGTGTATGAACACCAGGTATGAGAAATTACTTTGCAAGAGAACGCACAGTACAGTTGCCAATTATAAGGCCTATATATTGTATATTTCAAGGTACACAGCCGTGTACTAAGTGATCAGACGGTGTGTATGAACACCAGGTATGAGAAATTACTTTGCAAGAGAACGCACAGTACAGTTGCCAATTATAAGGCCTATATATTGTATATTTCAAGGTACACAGCCGTGTACTAAGTGATCAGACGGTGTGTATGAACACCAGGTTTGAGAAATTACTTTGCAAGAGAACGCACAGTACAGTTGCCAATTATAAGGCCTATATATTGTATATTTCAAGGTACACAGCCGTGTACTAAGTGATCAGACGGTGTGTATGAACACCAGGTATGAGAAATTACTTTGTAAGAGAACGCACAGTACAGTTGCCAATTATAAGGCCTATATATTGTATATTTCAAGGTACACAGCCGTGTACTAAGTGATCAGACGGTGTGTATGAACACCAGGTATGAGAAATTACTTTGCAAGAGAACGCACAGTACAGTTGCCAATTATAAGGCCTATATATTGTATATTTCAAGGTACACAGCCGTGTACTAAGTGATCAGACGGTGTGTATGAACACCAGGTATGAGAAATTACTTTGCAAGAGAACGCACAGTACAGTTGCCAATTATAAGGCCTATATATTGTATATTTCAAGGTACACAGCCGTGTACTAAGTGATCAGACGGTGTGTATGAACACCAGGTATGAGAAATTACTTTGCAAGAGAACGCACAGTACAGTTGCCAATTATAAGGCCTATATATTGTATATTTCAAGGTACACAGCCGTGTACTAAGTGATCAGACGGTGTGTATGAACACCAGGTATGAGAAATTACTTTGTAAGAGAACGCACAGTACAGTTGCCAATTATAAGGCCTATATATTGTATATTTCAAGGTACACAGCCGTGTACTAAGTGATCAGACGGTGTGTATGAACACCAGGTATGAGAAATTACTTTGCAAGAGAACGCACAGTACAGTTGCCAATTATAAGGCCTATATATTGTATATTTCAAGGTACACAGCCGTGTACTAAGTGATCAGACGGTGTGTATGAACACCAGGTATGAGAAATTACTTTGCAAGAGAACGCACAGTACAGTTGCCAATTATAAGGCCTATATATTGTATATTTCAAGGTACACAGCCGTGTACTAAGTGATCAGACGGTGTGTATGAACACCAGGTATGAGAAATTACTTTGCAAGAGAACGCACAGTACAGTTGCCAATTATAAGGCCTATATATTGTATATTTCAAGGTACACAGCCGTGTACTAAGTGATCAGACGGTGTGTATGAACACCAGGTATGAGAAATTACTTTGCAAGAGAACGCACAGTACAGTTGCCAATTATAAGGCCTATATATTGTATATTTCAAGGTACACAGCCGTGTACTAAGTGATCAGACGGTGTGTATGAACACCAGGTATGAGAAATTACTTTGCAAGAGAACGCACAGTACAGTTGCCAATTGAAAGGCCTATATATTGTATATTTCAAGGTACACAGCAGTAGTGCCAAATATAGTTTGGTATGTAGCAGAGCACCTAATACACCACTAATGCCTCTCTCTGTCCCTACTCCAGCAGCTATCCCTGAATACGGCAGCCGTTCTCTGTAAAGTGTATTTTGTAGTAAAGCTATTACTGTACTGCACTATAGTAGCCCTGATAAGGGCTTTTAATCACGCTCCTGCCTGTCCAACAGCTAAAACCTGTCTCTCCCTTCTCCAGCCTCTGTCCCTGACTAAGTTCACGCAGCATATGCGAACGAGCAGTAAGAGCTGAGTTTTTAATATTCGAGGTCACATGGTTTTTCCAGCCAATGCATGTAGACGCCTGTCATACCCCCCCTGCATGGTGATTGGTGGAAAAAGAGCGCCAGGGAAGGTGGGAGGGGAAACGAATTCTAAGTGCGCCATCGCCGTTATACTCGAAAGAAATCGAGCACGCCGAATATCGTAGTATTCGATCGAATACCAGCTCGATCGAACACTACTCGCTCATCTCTAGACGTGGGGTCAGCCATTGATCTATCTCCTCCCTGATGGTCCGGAGGAGCTCCTGCCCACTGTGGCTCCGTTCACCCAGGCTCACCAAATGGAGGACAGCCTGAGAGCGCCGGGCCTGACATCAGTGGTAAGACACTGGGGCAGGTTGGACTGCAGTCAAAGCGGCGGATGGTTGCAAGGTGGTGGAGGCAGAACGTGTGCTTCCCGCTGCTGGCCCCCTAAAGCACCGTGGAAGTGACAGTGGCAAGAATGGGCCAACTTCCTGATGGTCTTCTGGGAGGATGTTGACCCAATGGGCAGTAACAGACATGTACTGCCCTTGCCCATAATTTGAGGACCAGACATCAGCACTCAGGTGCATGGTCTTGGACACCGAGAGTCCCAATGAATCGCCAACCTTTTTCTGCACATAACTGTGCAGTGATGGGACAGCTTTGCCAGAGATGTAGTGGCAGCTGGGGACTTGCCATCTGGGGTGCGCACACGCCATGAAATCCCTGAAAGGCTGGGAGTCCACGAGGTTGAAGGGCAGGGACTGAAGCACCAGCAGCTTAACCAGGTGTCCGGTCAGTTTCTGGGCCATGGGATGGCTGCTGGAATACACCTGACGTCTGCCCATGGACTCAGTCACGGATTGCTGCCTCATTAGCGGTGTAGATGGCAGTGACACTGTGCTGGTCCTGGCACCTGAGGCTGACGAGCCCTGAGTTCCAGTGAGAGGATGCTGCATGATGGGATCTGCAGTGTATGGTGCATCCTTACAGGAGGTGGTATTGGGGTCATGGTTCTTCCAGGCCTGTTGGTGTTGCCTTTCCATATGCTTTTGCATCGATGTTGTCCCGAGATTATCACCCCTACCACGACTGACCCTCTCATTGCACAGCAGGCACAAAGCGATGTGCTTATCTTTCCCCAGGCGGAAGAACTGCCAGACGATAGAGGACCGTGGTTTGCTGACAGCCACGGGGGGTCTTGCTGGCTGTTGACTGCCACTGCTGCCTGAGGGTGCCCTCTCAGGACCAAGGCTTTGAGAGGGTGATCTCTGCCTGGTAGCTTCTCTTCTACCCCTCACTCTTGTGCCTCGGTTCCTTGCAATAGTGGGATGTTGCTGAGTCGGTGGCACCTCTATTTCCTCCACCGATGATGCTGAGGATAATGCTGCTTGAGGGCGCCACGTCCGATCAGCGACATCATCATCAAAGTCAGGACCACTGCTACTTTCCTCCGGTGGCTGGGACAGGATATCAGGTGTGGCACTGGATGCCCCTCCCTGGCTCTGTTGACTGCTTACAGCCAACACCTCCTCTGGAGTCTCAGTACGTTCCACCCGCTGACTTTGGTGGACTTCCTCCTCCTCCTCCTCATCACTAAAAAGTGGTAGAGACTCCAAGGGCAGATCAAGGTTTGCCAAGAGTTCCCTGGCAGAAGGTGCCCAAAAGGTAAGTGGCATTCTAATAACAGGGGACGGGGCAGAGGACTCTCGCTGACCATCCCATGTAAAGGTGGTGTCGGATGATCCAGCCAATGCTTGACTCCTTGTTTGGGAGATTTGGGCGGTGGAACTGGAGGATTGGGTAAGCCAATCTAGAACCGCTGGCTGTGTGGTTCTTACATGACCAGTGGGCGTCAGGGGTAACTGCACCCTGCTGCCACGCCTGTTACCCCGGCTGCCACCGGGCCTGGTGCTGCCACTTCTCCTACCCTCACCGCCTGCTGTTGCACTCCTTGCCTGGGAAGTGCTGGAAGTAGGACGCTTGGACATATTTTTATTTGGGTGGGGGAAAATGAAATGAAGTATTTTTTTAATACTTTTTTAAACTTTATTTATTTTTTTATAACTTTTTTTAACTTTTTTTAAAAAACTTTTTTTATAACTTTTTTTTTTACTTTTTTTTAAACTTTGTTTGTTGCGGCTAAACGGTGTTGACGGCACCCAGCAAAGCAGCAACATGTAGTGTGTACTATCGGTCACGGGACAGGAATGCTACCTGTCCTGACTCTTTTCTCACTTTTCTCTCCCTATTTATTTTTTATCTCCCTATCTCTCCCTAGATCTCACATTTATTTATTTAGATGCCTATCTCTCCCTATCTCTACCTATCTCTTGCTTTCTCAGCCTCTTTCCCTATCTATCACCTTAACTTCTATATCTAGCTTTCTCTTCCTCTCTCCTGCTTCTCTCACTAACCCTTTCTATTCCTTCTCTTTCTCTCCCTGTATCTATCTACTTTTTTGGCTATCTATCTATATATTTTCTCTCTCTATCTAATGCTAAGCTCCTCTCTCTCTGATGTCTGGCGACGCACTGACAAGATGTCGGCGCACTCAGGCACTTCAGGGGCTGTGGGGTGACGTCACACATTTTGTTTTTTTCACAGAAAACTAGGATACAAGGGATTATAGGAGTAATAATCCCTTGTATCCAGGTCTATTCTATGAAAAAAGTACAGTTTTGCGTCGCCGTTTTTTTTTTTTTTACCAGATTCGTTACGAACTTTTGGCAAAGCTCGTAACGAATCTGGTTCGTTATGGTTTGGTTCGCTCATCCCTAGTGGTGTATAACTATGTGAATCTTCAGACGCGGCCTTAAAAGATGTCTGAGGAAGAGGTCTAAGTTGTCTCAAAAGCTTGCAATTGTATCATCATCTTTGCAGTTAGCGATTAAAGGTATCAACCACTGAGGAATCTCGATTGATTTAAAATATTTTATTTACTGTCTAACTTGATGCAAAATACATATATTTTTTATTTTATTTTAATTTTTTTCACAGCTCCTTCAGTAGGTCTCTGTCTCGCCTTTCATAAAACCAGACTGAGAGGACAGACGGGGACTTGGAGAATTGCAGAGGCCACTGTTTATGTTTCAGTAGGCTGCAATCACTGTGATTGGCTTCTCACAGAGATATCAGCTGTGAGGACCAACAAAATTGATGCCGAATAAAATCCCAACCCCCTACTGGGAGCTGACAGCTTGGGCTTAGAGATTTGAGGGCTGCTTGCACCGCTTTCTTATTCTAAAATGTCCCCATCAAATAATGCCCAAGTAAAAGATATATCTTTGGTCCCTAAGGGGTTAAACTGACTGATTGCTATCACCATCAACCATGTGTTTACCCATAGCCATATCACTCTCACTTTGATATTACTAATGATGTCTTGTTAAAGAGCATGAAAGGGGTTGTACACAGTCCTAAGAGACTTTTGAGAGTCTTAGGGTGATGGCACACGGTGACATGGAGTTAGGATACAGTTTTCAATTTAGATAGTTTAGCAGCTTTGTTATCCCTGATGTTCTTCATTTCAGCTTGCTACAATAAAAAACTGCATCCTAACTGCATGTCAGAACTGCACCGTGTGCCATCACCCTTACACAACTTTTAAGGGGAATCTAAACACAATGAACACATTTTGTTCAATTTGGACTTTAAAATAGTTTTCAAAATTCTCTCAGATTTGGTATTTGTGAGAAAATAATCAGCATAGCAAGATTGCAATTATCCCCATTGCTCTTTACTACAAATTACTCTTTACTACAGAATATGGTCCATAGATTTCCTTAATGCCCAATGTACATTCAGAGGATAAAACGGATCAACCAAGTCTAAAAAAAACCTATTAATCAACCTGTTTTGCCCGAGTCCAGCTCGGGCAGTGTGAGAAGTAGCTAACTGGAGGGGGGAGGGCTGTGTTAATGACAGCCAAAGTCCAAGCAACAGGAAAAATCACTGTTAGAAATTAAATCGGGAATAATTGCGAGTAAAAACTGTTTTTACATTTGTTTTCAGCTGCATTCACAGCATCCCGATTTCTATCTGTGTTATCTTTCTCTGTCCTGAACATATTGCTGTCATTTTGATATTGTCTGAAAGCTTGGAATGTCTGCTTTCAAACAAGATCAGTTTCATGTTTCTAGGAGGTAGCAGCATTCAGGAGGTAGCAGCATCTAAAGTAGCCTTCCAGTTAACTACTTTTCCCACTTCTGAAGCTCCACTGTGGCAAAACAGTTAGGGGGTTAATTAGAAAATTGTATTTTTACAATTATTTTTATTACATATATGAAACAAAATATTTGTCATCCAACCACCATGATTGAGTTGGAAAGCAGGTTTAAGTTTTTGAAAAGCTTCTTTGAAGTCTTTGTTCCTCAGGGTGTATATGATAGGATTCAGCAGTGGGGTCACCACAGTATACATCAGGGATAAGGCCTTGCTCAAGAGAAGAGATTGTCCTTTTGTAGGAAACATATAAACAATAGACAATGTCCCATAAAATAAGGAAACCACAATGAGGTGGGAGCTACAGGTGGAGAAGGCTTTATGTCTGCCGGTATTGGATGGGATCTTCAGAATGGTGAGGACAATGTACACATAGGACATCACAATGATTATAAAAGGTATCATAATAACAAATGATCCCAATATAAGAACCTGGTAATTAAATATGGATGTATCAGAGCAGGAGAGCTGCAGAATGGGTTCAAAATCACAATAGAAATGGTCAATAACGTGTGGTCCACAGAAATACAAATTATGTATAGCAAATAAATCTGTCAGTGACATGATGAAACCCATAAACCAGATTACAGTTACTGATGTCGCACAAAACTTATGATTCATGACAGAGTGATATCGGAGGGGGTTACAGATGGCCAGATACCGATCATAGGACATCAGTGACAGAAGAAAACATTCTGAACACTCTAACATGACAAAGAAACACAACTGGAAGATGCAGTAGATGAGAGAGACAGGGAGTTCTCCATACAGGATTGTGTGAAGAAGGGTGGGGATGACATCAGTGGTCACCAGGAGGTCACACAGTGATAGCTGTGTGATGAAGAAGTACATGGGGGACTGGAGGTTTTTACTCACCAAATACAAAGACATGATGAGAAGGTTTCCAGAAATGGTTCCAAAGTATAGAATAATCAGTAATGAGAAAAACAGAAAATTGTAGCTCTGAACATCTGGAAATCCTAGAAGGACGATGGTCGTAATGTTATTTGGCAATGTGCCCTGTGGAAAGGACATGAATGAGAATTATATTTACCAAATTCAAAGATCTGCCAGAAGATTTTCTCTTGATCTCAATTACTGATTAAGGCTAATAGACCTGACGCTCCATTTTGTGGCCATTAGAAGGTGTAACATGGTCTGAAACATTCAAGGTAAATAGTCATCAGAAGACTACCTATTTTTTAAAGCACATTTTTATGTTAAAAATATTTGTTTTGAATTTTTTGTTAATTGTATGTCATTTTCCTTATTCAAATAAATAATTAAAATCCCCTGCAGTTCTCACACTAAGATATGTTAAGACTTCCTGTTAAGACTTGCTGCTACATGGACCACAGACACAATGAACAGGAGCTGACCCCATTGGCTTCTGTCCTTTTATCCAGTGTGAAAATTGCAGGATTATATATGTTATTTTTAAACATAGACAGTGACCTTGAGAACTTAAAAAAAAAAATCACAAAAAATTCTAAAATCAATATGTTTAACATAAAGACGTGATATAAACAATAGGTCATCTTCCGATGACACATTCCCTTTAAAGAAACATATTTCCACCCGACACAACAATTCTTCATGTGTGCCCTGTCTTCATGTTTACTTACTTCTGCTTCTCGAGCCTTCCCCTGAAGTAGAGGTCTTGTACATAATACATTAGTAAGTGCCTTGTATTAACTTTTTGTACATGATAAATGGCACTTGCTGAAGTGAGACGACCCCTTTCAGTAAAAGAGCTTTGGTTCAAAGTCAACAAGGTTATAAGCCATCTTGAAAGAGAAATAATCAAGCATTCTACTTAAGCCTGATATACGTAGGAATACCAGAATCACCAGATCCGTCATATATCAGACATGGCCAGTGCCCGACAGATCCCATTCACTATTATAAGGTGTCCTGCATGATTTCCAACAATGTACCAGACATAATACTCAAGCAGTTTTTCTTTTTTATTCTTTTATATTGTAATCTAAGTAGGAACCTTGGCCATAAAAGTGAACCTAGGCTAAGATGAGATACTCAGAAACCTATTGTTATCATCAATTCTGATTAAACAAATCCAAGTTCTTAAAAAATTACATTTGTTTTTAAAAAATGAGAATTTAATTTTGCAATGTCCAAACACTTTCCATATACCATCATTTAATTTATCTACATGCAAGGTGAGTTTAAAGCTTTGAATATGTGGATTTCCAATGTTCCTTCTCTTAGATATTAATAAATAAAGAACATTTCTGACTGTAGATCCCTTTAAAGAGGATCTTTCACCGGTCCGGACATTATCATGTAAATAGTTGGCTGTGTAGGGCATATTGAAGTCATGTTACAGCGCTTACTATTTTCCCTAGGCGCTGCTCCATTTGCCAACTGTGCCCTCCATTCTACTGTAGTTTCCCGCCTGGTATGTAAGTCCATGTACCATCAGAGAGGAGAAGACGGCCCTGTTTTTCAATGGACGTCTCCTTCTCCCCTCTCTGCAATTGGCCAGCTCACAGCCAGGGAGAAGTCGCCCATTGAGAAGCACAGCCATCTCCTCCGCCCTGTGCCGATGGTCAGCGCACAGGGAAAATAGTAAGCGCTATAACATGACTTCAGTATGTCCGAACCAGTGAAAGGTCCTGTTTAAGTAATAAAATTAGGTTTTTAGTAGCGTTGTTCCATTCTTCAAAAATTCAGAAATAATAGTGGATCAGCAGGCACACGCAGGCTCACCTCATCTTTATCTGTGCTCTGTAGACCGTCCATGCGTCGGTATCACAACATACTCGTACAGGACTTAGGGCATATGGACTAATAGTCAGATAACGAAAGTATATGTATTTGAACATCCTCAATTTATACACTGGTAGAAAGCTCAACAAGACTCCTCTGTGTCTCCCAGCAATACATAAAATAGAAATTAATTAATCCCAATGAGAGATAACCTTTAATTAATTTTTAATTATGCTTGCTCAAAGTAATAGACTAAAATAAATTATGAAAAATATGGGAAAAATAGAATTTATTTGTTCAAGGTTAAGAAAATCATAAAATTCATGTTTGATCTTACTTTAATAAGCACAAAAATATTAAAAAAATATCAAAATCAGTAAGACAAAAAATACCTTTATCTAAACCTTTCATGCCTGGCCCATACTAATCCAAAGATAGAACTAAAAGATATGAGCCACTCACGCCTACATGAATCAAATTTCTAACAAAAAAGTTCCCAAAGTTTTTGAGATTAGCCCCGCAATCTCTTGAAATGACATCTGCCATTTTACATATCATCATACAGAGAAGGTGATGGCTCTGTTTCAGTCTTGCCCATAATGCCTTGCAGTTAGTCTCAGCCAATCATGTGGGACTATAGCTGGGATGTCAGTGGATGTGAATATAACATCCAAGCTGGTAATTGCATATGTTTTAGGCTTGTACAGTACATTGGAGGGATAGGGATAAGGGAAGAGATCTTAAAATACAGAATACAGATAGCTCAGGGTCAGTGAGATTCTTCCACAGTGAGAAGACAATAGCTATATAGAGTTGTCTTTATTACATAGAGAGAACGGAGTCAGTGTGTCATTGTGTAACTTATTCAGGATTCCTCAGGGAGGCTGGTAGTTGTAGCCATTGTAGAGTGCTTATAGTAGTGTGAAGCAAAGAGGCTGTCTAAGTTTCAACTACAATGGTACCCAATGTTGCAGCATTTAATAGAACTCAATTTATTATTAACCACTTGGATACCAGAGGTTTTTTCTGTTTTTGCATTTTCGTTTTTTCCCCGTTTTTCAGGAGCCATAACTTTTTTTTTATTTTTCCATTCACATATCCGTATGAGAGCTTATATTTCGCAGGATGAGTTGTACTTTTTAATGGCACCATTTAATATCTGATAGAAAGTAGTTGGAACTGGGGGGAAAAATAGCAAATGGGTTGAAATTGGAAAAAAAATACTCAAACCCCATTTTTATGGGTTTTGACCTTAAGGCATTCTCTATGCAGGAAAACTATGGAACAGTAAGGTTACAACCACATATGTATAAGTTTTCTTTTGTGTTTTAATACTGAAAAAATAAAAACTTAGATTTTTTTTTTAAATCGACAAAGTTTTTTTATAGTTATGTTTACTAAGCTGTGTGGGGGCTCATATTTTGCCGGACAATCTTTAAATTTTTATTTATATAATTTTGGAGTGTTTGTGAACTTTTGATCACATTTTATTCTATTTTTTTTTTTGTTAAGAGAAGCAATGAAAAGCTGGTGAATCAGCCATTTTGATACTTTTTTCCATTATGTCATTCACTATATGGGATACATATTTTTATATTTTAATAGTACAGGCATTTTCGAACGTGGCGATGCCCATGATGTTGATATTTTTTGTTTATGTATTTATTTATTTTTTATTCTAGGGAAAAGGGGGTGATTTAAATTTAAATTTTATGTTTCTACCATTAAAAAAAAATTATAGACCCTCTAGGAAGCTACAAAATACAGTACTCAAATTGATAACAATTTATACTGTATTCCCATTTAATCATAGTATCAGTTTAATTTTGCAGATATCCTATGTTGGCCTTCCACCTGCTGACCAACATAAGTAAAAATGAAATCTTAATTTACTTTGAGGCAACTACGATCACAGAAATACTCAATTTTAATGTTTTCTTGTGTTTAAATACTTTAACCCCTTCAACCCTGGGCCTGTTTTCACCTTCCTGCTCAGGCCATTTTTTGCAAATCTGAGATGTGTCACTTTATGTTGTAATAACCTTGGAACACTTTTACTTATCCAAGCCATTCTGAGATTGTTTTCTCGTCACATATTGTACTTCATGACAGTAGTAAATTTGTGGAAAAATATTTCATTTTTATTTATAAACAAATTCCAAATTTACATAATGGAAACCACCTATAAATGACCCCATTTTAGAAACTACACCCCTCAAATTATAAAAAAAACTGATGTTACAAACTTTGTTAACCCTTGAGGTGTTCCACAAGAATTAAAGGAAAATGGAGGTGAAATTTCAAAATTTCACTTTTATGGTAGATTATTCACGTTAATAATTTTTTTCTTGCAACACAGCAAGGATTAAGAGCAAACTAAACCTAAATATACATTGCTCTGATTCTGCAGTTTACAGAAATACCCTATATGTGGTAATAAACATCTCTATGGGTTTGTGGCAGTGGTCAGAAGGAAAGGAGCGCCATACAAATTTTGGAAGCAGATTTTGCTAGAATGGTTTTTATGCACCATTTTGTAATTGAGAGACCCTGACGTACCCCTACAATGGAAACCCTCAAAAAGTGACCCCATTTTGGAAACTACACCCTTCAAAGAATATATTAAAGGGGGTACTAGCCACTTTGACCCCCTAAGTGTTTTATGGAATTTAGAAACACTTGGCTATGAAAATGAAAAGTTTCATTTCTTCCAATAAAATGTTGCTTTAGCCCCAAATTTTTCATTTTCACAAGGAGTAACAGTAGAAAAGCACCCCATAATTTGTTACCCATTTTCACCTGAATCCGGCAACACCCCATATGTGGTGGTAAACTGCTGTGGGGGCACATGGCAGGACTCAGAACAGAAGGAGCGCCATATGGATTTTGCAGCACAGATTTTGATGGATTGGTTTGTGGGAGCCATTGATTTTTATTTTTTTTGAGTTATTGTCTTATGTGGGGGCTCATTTTTTGTGGGATGAGGTGACGTTTTCATTGGTACCATTTTGGGGTACATAAGACTTTTTAATCGCTTGGTATTACACTTTTTGTGAGTCAAGGTGAAAAAAAAATAGCTGTTTTGGCATAGTATATATATATATTTTTTTTATAGCATTCACCTGAGGGGACAAATTATGTGATATTTCTATAGAACAGGTTGTTATGGATGCGGCAATACCCAATATGTCTACCATTTTTATTTTTGTTAAATTTTACACATTAGATTTATTTTTGAACAGAATAAAATCTTTTTTTTGTTGCCATTTTCTGAGAGCCATATTTTTTTTATTTTTCTGGAAATTGTCTCAGGTAGGGTCTCGTTTTTTGCAGGACAAGATGGTGGTTTGATTGGTATCATTTTGGGTTAAATATGCCTTTTTGATCACCTGCTATTACACTTTTTGTGAGGCAAGAGGGAAAAAATGGCTGTTTTGCATAGTATTTTAAAATTTTTTATTAAATTTATCTGGGGGGCCATCTCATGTAATATTTTTATAGAGTAGGTTGTTACAGACGCGGCAATACCCAATATATCTAACATTTTTATTTTTGCAAAGTTTTACACATTAGATGCATTTTTGAACAGAATAAAATCTTTTTTTGTGTTGCTATTTTCTGAGAGCCATTTTTTTTATTTTTTGGGCGTTTGTCTCAGGTAGGGTCTAAATTTCTGTGGGATGAGATGACGGTTTGAATGGTACCATTTTGGGGTAAATTTACCTTTTTGATCACCTGCTATTACACTTTTTATGAGGGAAGGTGACCCAAAAATGGCTGTTTTGGCATTTTTATTTTTATTTTTTTTACTGCATTCACCTGACGGGGTGGATGATGTGATATTTTTGTAGAGCAGGTCGATACGGACTCGGAATTACCTAATATCTATTTTTCTTTTTTTCTTTATTTTTTTTTTTTTACTTTATTTTGGGAAAAGTGCACTTTTTTTAACTTGAAACTTTTATTTTTTTGTAAAACTTTATTTTTTTAACTTTGTTTCCAACTGTTTTCACTTTTACGGGTCTGATCCCTGTTACAATGCATTATAATACTTCTGCATTGTAATGCATTCGCTGTAAGTGTATTACCAGTGTAATACACTTACAGCCTGCTTCCTGTGAGATCCAGGGGGCTTGATCTGGTTTCGCATACGGTCCGCAAAAAAACGGAACAGACACGGAAACAAAATACGGTGAATGAAGCCTAACAAAAAGAAAATCACTACTCCAACCTTTCTAATACCTGCCACCACAATAGAGAAAGGGGGGAAGGGAGGCTAACTATTGTATTATGTAGTTCAGGCACCAAGCTTAAATGGCATGTAGTAGAGACAACCACAGTTGCGTCTCAACTTTAAGGCCGATATGCTATGATAACCGCTGGTACTGATATAAACTAAAAAATTTTTAAAAAAGGGTGACACTGTAGATGGTGTAATAACTAAAAAACATTTAATAGGGTATTTTAAAATGGTTAGTATAGTGGCATGATATCCCCTTGTGCCCCTGAAGCCACCGTGCTCCTGTTGCCCCCTGCTGCCCACCGTGTGGTCCCCCAGGTATGTGATGGTGAAGGCTCAGGAAAGGAGCTGCCACAATCAGCAGCGAATGTCAACTGTATCATAAGCTTATACTCTGCAGCAATGACTGAGATTGGTGCTTGCACTGATCTTGGGCGTGTAACACCCTTAGATGATGCGGTCTGTAGCCACCCACGGCATCCATGAGGTTAATAGAGGGAGAGAGTTCCCTCTCTTCCCCATCAGACGCAAAGCTGCAATGGCAACAGCCTGATGGTTGCCATAGCAACCGGACACCTTACAAAGAGGCAGTGGGTCAGTGTTTTTAGCATGGAAGCACGCCCTAATTTGTCCATGTTCATGGATTCATCACACCCATTATAGTCTATGGGTCCATGAAAACCACGGATGCAACACAGATGCCATCCGTGTTTCATCCGTGTTTCACTGATCATTAGGAAGAGATGCATTGAAAATTATTTTTCAGCTGCACAGTGACCGTGAAACAGATCCTCAATGGGCATCTCCACATAAGCATCACTGACCATCTTTTCACGTATTCAAGCATGGACACGAATGTGTGAATGTTACGGATGTTATTATACGGTGATGCAAAATATAACTAAATTTTGATTAAAAAAAAGGGATTTTATGCTGCAAAAGTAACAAAGTTATCATATATACTGCCTGGAGAACCCCATAAAACATAAAAAACACTGACTGAATTGCAATTTTTGTCCACTTCAGAAAAATGATATAAAAAGCAATCAAAAAATCATATATACGCCTAAAATAGTATCAATAAAAATTAAATCTTGTCTCACAAAAAACAAGCCCTCACACAGCTCAGGCAACAAAAAGTTATGGCCCTTAAGAATGATTATAGCAAACTCCATGTTAGAAAATCCAGGCACAGCTCTTTCCCTTCTGAAAGCTGCAACGTCCCCAAACAGCAGTTTATGACCACACATGGGGGTGTTGCCTTATTCAGGGGAAAAATGCATAACAAATTGTGGGGTGCATTTTATCCTCTTCCAGGTGAAAAACATTTGGTGGTAAAGCAACATTTTATTGTAAAACATTTTTCATTTTAACTTCCAAAAGTTTCTAATTTTTTTGAAATATTGCTGATTGTAGCCCTAAAACAAAATTCCTTGAGGGGTGCAGTTCCCTAATTGGAGTCACTTTTTTGCTATTTCCACTGTTGGGTTATCTCAAGATCCCTTCAAATGCAATATGGTGCCCAAAAACCATTCCAGCAAAACCTGCCCTCCTTCCCTACTGAACTCTGCCATGTGCCCATGCAGCAGTTTAGAAACATATATGGGGTATTTTTGTAAACTGCAGAATCAGGGTAATCAGTATTGAGGTTTGATATGCTGATAAACCTTGCTGTGATAGAGGAAAAATGAATAGGACCCTAAAAATGTTTTTTTTTGAAACTTTTCTTCAAAATTAAAAAAAAATGCTTCTAAAATTCTAAGCCGTCTAACATCCTAATAAAAATAAAATTGCATTTGCAAAATGATTCTGGCATAAAGTAGACATATGGGGAATGTAAAGTAATAACTATTGTATGAGGTATCACTCTCCGTCTTGAAAGCAGATAAATTCAAATTTTGAAAATTGCTAATTATTATCACATTTTCAGTAAATTTGGGATTTTTTTTTACAAATGAAGGTAAAGCAATCAACTCAAATTTACCATTAAGATGAAGTACATTGTGTCATGAGAAAACAGTTTCAGAATGGCTTAGGGGCTGGTTTGCATTTGGGTTATGGAATTCCAAAGCTTGTGTTTTTTGTTTTTTAAAGGATGGTTGCCGATGCACAGGGAAAAATAGATGTTTGTGCAGCACTGCAGGATTTCTATGATTACAGTGCATTACATGAAGCTTACCACCTGGCAGAAGCTTCTCTCCCACCACTGTGAAATACACACAGAACTCTGACCCTCTGCTCTACTGATAAAACCCTGACTTTTCGACCTATTAATTCAATCTACCTAAACTGTCCCTGGAACATCCTCATATGGCTGGCTTGTGTCTGTAGTTGCTGTCTGCCAGGACACATCCAACACGCGTCCTACCCAGGGTTGCCAACTGTCCATAAATTTATGGACAGTCCACAAAAAAGGGTTGTTTTTCTCTGCCGTCCGTAGCGCCCAGCAGAAAAAAACAATGTCCGTGAATTTTTGGCCCAAAACCCCGAAGTCTGTACTGCGCATGCGTACAGTGCAGAAAGACTAAGTTCCCCGCTCACCACTGTGCTGGTGGCCCACCCCCCGACGCTGACTGGGAGAGAGAGGGCCGGGCCGTGCGGCGCGCGTGTAGAATGGATTACTGACAATGACTGCACACAATCAGGCAGCAGAGCCAGGAGGCCGACTAGCACTGTAGATGTCAACTTAGGGCAGTCAACTTGGGTCAGTCACTGTGCATGTCACTGTGGATGTCACTAGGGCACTGAGGATGTCACTGTGGATGTCACTTCAGGGCAATATGTGTCAGAGTTCGTACACTCAAGTGTGAATTGGACTGTGTTAACCAGTCGACGCCCGGCCTCATGTTTTGTCCTGTTCATGTTGGGTTAATTCTCAGGTGTTGATGATCGGGCTTCTGGAGCTTGGTCCATTCAGAGCACAGGGGTGGGATCTCTGGTTGCATAAATACTCCTCTCTCCCTCCAGTGCATTGCCAGTGTTTGATTGTCCCTTGTGGCTCACCACCAGCGTTTACCCTTGTGCTTGATTCCTGTGTTTGACGTGTGGATTTGTATCTTGGACTTCATCTTCTGCCTGCTGATTCAGTACCTTCTACTCTCCTGTGTTTTGACCCCGGCCTGTATATTGGACTAGCTCTTGGATTGGGATTTTGCCTGTTTATGCTCTCTCGTTGCCAACCTCAGACTGTTAACTACTCTTCTGTGTTATGTGTTTGTTTAGTCAGTCTGTCCTTCCAACTCCCCGCTCCCTAGCTAGTACAGGGTTTTGTCGTTCAGTTGTCGACCTACAATCTAGCGTAGGGGGGCAATAGGCAGGGACAGGGGTTGTGGGAAGCTCAGGGTCTGCCATCCTTCCCAAACCCCCAGACTCCCTGACAGTAACACTGGCCGAGAAAAAAATCACCACCTGTAATCAGACTGGCCACTCTAAGACCTCCGATGGATCCCATGACGGCTCTTGTCAACCAGGTTCAAACCCTCACTGAACTGGTGCAAGGACTTTCACACCGCTTGCACCTACAGGAACAGGCTCAGGCTGCAGCACCAGCTCCACCTCCAGTAATACTCTCAGAGCCCCGTACCACCTTGCCAGACTTCTTCTCTGGAGATCGTAAGCAGTTCTTTGCTTTCCGGGAGGGCTGCAAGCTGTTCTTCGATCCTCGCCCTCAGTTCCGAAGTGCAGAAGATAGGAGTGATCATCTCCTGCCTCCGAGGTGATCCGCAGATATGGGCCTTCTCCCTTCCTCCTGATTCCAGGGAAAGGCAATCCCTAGACGTCTTCTTCTTGGCTATGGGGAAGATCTATGATGAACCTGACCGAGTAGAGTATGCTGTCTCTAAGCTGATGTCCCTCAGACAAGGAAAACAGACTGTAGAGGATTATAGTACCCAGTTCCGGCAATGGTGCACTGAGTCTAAATGGAATGACTCAGCTAAAAAGACCTCTATTTAGCAGGCCTCACAGATGGCCTAAAAGATCTCCTGATAGGTTACCCTGAATCCAGTACCCTAGAGGAAGCTTTGGCCCTTGCCTTAGGTCAAGACGTCTAGACCGATCTAGTACTGCTCGTGTGTCTATGTCTTCTTCTTTTTTCCCCATCCGATCCCAACCTGTGTTTACTTCCACAGATGAACCTATGGAACTTGGAGAGATGTCCCCTAAACAAAGGAGGCACTATTGCCTAAGGAACAACCTGTGCCTTTACTGTGGAGACAAGGGCCACTGGGTCAGTTCCTGCACCAAAAGACCCCAGCAGGAAAACTCTTGCTCCTAGAAGACGGACAGGAAGGTTTTCTAGGAGCACAAGTGCTTCCCGTGGATAATAAAAAGATTTTTTTGCCCTTCTCCCTGCAGTTTAACTCTCAAACCTGTGAAGGCAAAGCCTTCCTTAACTCAGGGGCAGCGGTAAACTTTATACAGTTTTCCTTTGTTTCCAAATTGGTTGACTCGCTGGTGCCCCTGTTTCCCAGCATCCATGTCACAAGTGTAGACTCAACCCCCCTGTTAGAGGGGCTAGTTAAGTTCCAGACCCCTGTGATGAAACTAACTATAGGTTCACTACATTCGGAAATGTGTACCTTCCTAGTTATGAAAAGATTATCTGTTGATTTAAATTTGGGTCTCCCTTGGTTAATAAAATATAACCCTGTAATTGATTCGTGTACTGCTGACCTAATCAAATGGGGTCCGCAGTGCACCAGTCATCTGACCTCTCTCTCTATCAATTCTTCTGCTTGCTCTGAACTTTGCTCTGAACTCTGAACTTCTGCCTGTATATATATTTGATTTTAAGGATGTCTTTTCTAAAATGTCTGAAATTCTGCCTCCTCATCGGACGGTGATTATAAGATCGATTTGATACCCGGGGCCAAATTACCTAAAGGTCGCATCTACAATCTTACCGTCCCGGACAGAGATTCCCTCAAGCAATACATTCAGCATAGTCTTGCAATTGGTCATATCCATCCCTCTGAATCTCCTACAGGAGCCGGTTTCTTCTTTGTTGAGAAGGATGGTGGCCTGCGCCAATGCATTGATTTCAGGGAACTAAACAAGATTACAGTGAAAAACCAGTACCCAATCCCTCTCATTCCCGATCTCTTGAATCAAGTTTCAGGTGTCACTTGGTTCTCTAAACTAGACCTGCAGGGGGCTTATAACTTGATTTGTATCAGAGAAGGGGATGAGTGGAAGACAGCCTTCAACACCCCATTTGGGCACTTTGAATACTTGGTGATGCCCTTTGGGCTCTGTAATGCCCCAGCAGTCTTCCAGGGATTTTTTTCAAGATATTCAAGATATCATAGGTCATTTTGTAGTTGTATATCTTGATGACATTCTAGTGTTTTCACATGATTCAGAATCCCATTGCTCTCAACTTTGAACAGTCCTTCAAAGATTGAGGTCGCATAACTTGTTTGCTAAACTTGAAAAATGCATATTTGGTACACAAAAGATTTATTTTCTGGGTTACATTTTGACTCCACATGATGTTCAGATGGATCCAGTAAAGGTGAAGGCCATCACGGAATGGGTTTGCCCCACCAGTCTAAAGGCACTGCAATGCTTCTTAGGCTTCGCCAACTACTATCGTAAATTTATTAAAAACTTTTCGATAATAGCCAAACCTTTGACGGACCTCACAAAGAAAGGGGCGGATGTAGTGTCTTGGTCCACTTCAGCTAATGAAGCCTTTAACTCTCTGAAGTTGTCTTTTACTAAAGCACCAGTCCTAGTCCAGCCCGACCTCAACAAACCGTTTATTGTGGAGGTTGACGCTTCTGAGCATGGGGTAGGGGCTGTTTTGTCTCAGGGGCCAGCTACCTTTACGAATTTAAGACCTTGTGCCTTTTTCTCTAAAAAGTTTTCCTGTACCGAAAAAAACTATGATATTGGTAACTGGGAATTGTTAGCCATCAAATTGGTGTTAGAAGAATGGAGGCACTTCTTAGAGGGAGCTACCAACCAGTTTACTGTTTTGACTGACCACAAAAATTTGGTATACTTAGATAATGCTAGAGAGGTACTTAGGAATTACTCTCTGGTGGCCTCACTGGGCCAAAGACGTGGGTGCATTTGTTACAGCTTGTCACATATGTGCTAGAGGTAAGAACCCCAGGAGATGTCCTGAGGGTCAGCTGTGTCCTTTACCTATTCCATCTAAACTTTGGACCCATTTCTCAATGGATTTTGTAACCGATCTACTAATCTCTCAAGGTTATTCAGTGGTTTGGGTGGTCGTTGACAGGTTTTCTAAAATGTGTCACTTTATCCCGTTGAAAAAACTACCCATTGCCAAAACTCTATCTACCTTGTTTATTAATCATATTGTCGGTCTCCACGGTATTCCAGAAAATATTGTGTTGGACCGTGGGGTCCAATTTGTAGCAAGAATTCTGCAAAAAACTTGATATTAGTTTGTCGTTTTCCTCCGGGTTTCACCCAGAAACTAATAGTAAAACCGAGAGGATAAATCAAGAACTTCTTAAATACCTGCTTTTGTATGTTTCTGGTAATCAGCACCTTTGGTCAGAATTTTTGTCATTAGCTGAGTTTGCCATAAATAATCATGTTTTCATCCTCAAATTTTTTTTCAGCACCTTTTGTTTCTGACAATCCTCAGGCAGAATTTTCTGCCCAACAACTGAGCTCAGTCTGGTCCCAGATTCAAAGGAATCTTCAGGGTACCCAGAACTCCCTAGTCCAGGCTGTTAATAAAAGACGGTCACTCACTTCTCCATATTGTGCTGGGGATAAGGTATGACTGTCCACAAAAAATCTGAAATTGAAGGTTCCGTCACTCAAGTTAGCTGCGCGCTTCATTGGTCCTTTAACTATTTTACAGGTTATCAATCCGGTTGCCTATAGGTTGTCCTTACCAGATTCTCTCAAAATTCATAATGGTTTTAATAAAAGTTTGTTAAAAAAATTCTGTCCATCTGTCATCCCATGCAAAGACCCTCCTTCGCCAAGTCAGGTTCAAGGAGAACTTGAGTTTGAGGTGTCTAAAATTCTTGACTCTAGGCGAGTACAAAGGTCAGTCCAGTATTTGGTGGATTGGAAGGGCTTTGGTCCAGAGGATAGAACCTGGATAGAACAAAGCTCCTCCAACATGTTTTGCCGTGAATCCGGCATCATCAGGACTTACAGTATATCAAGTACCACATTTAGGGCATAATAGGATCTTTTGAATTATACGGGGACCAAAATTATATCTTATACAGACAAGGCAGTCTGGTATTCACTCCTCTGATGGATAGTATGAAGAAAAACACCCTATCACAAGAATATATTGAGGATAAAACAGTGATAGCCACAGGGCCCCTTTTAACACTACTAGAAATATGTAGCCACAACTGAGAGAATAGTAATTTTTAACAGTTATCGTTTGTCAGTTGCAAATTAAACCCCTTTAATTCAGGCATGTTAGTTATTCCAGAGCATTATGTTTAGGACATTTTGTGGGTGTGGAATGGAGTTATGGTCTCTAAAAAGGGGCGGGGTGTATGTCCGTAAAAAAATTGAGCTGTCCGTGATTTCTGTTTGAGTTGTCTTTCAGTTTTACACTTAGCTGAAAGACGAAGGACCTGCCAAAATCTTGCCTCATGATTAGCTGATATGCTGGCTGTGAGGAAGCCACCTCCTTCCCAGAGTCATTTGATCCTTTATCTTCTTCCTCCCTGCCTTGTTTCCCTCTAATTGTAAAATGGTGATCATACTATTCAGAGATCTGACCTTAGAGAAGCCTCAACTTTTCGCATTTGTAATGTATCCGATTCATTTAGAATCAATCAGCTCATCTCTACTCATATATTATGGAAATATTGGATTTTTTGTGGAATACTGTGTATATGTATATTTTTGTATTGTTATCACTTCCGTATGAAATAAAGTAAAAAATATAAAAATTATATAATTATTCCCTCTTCTTAGTATGAATATTGGAATAGGAAATTAATTGTTTAGGGACAAGTAATCTTGAGAACCAGACAGAAGTCTCTGTAGGGCCGAAGCACCCCGAAGACTCCTGTAACTGTGTATAAAATAAGGCTCTACCGTTGTCTTGTGTCGGTGTCTTATGTTCACAGCAAAATTAATCTTTACAGTATGTGGATCCTCCCTTCCTCAGATAAAACTGACTTATTACAAGATTTGATGACTTGATGTGACATCAGTTTCAATCACCCTGAAGATCAAACCACTGAACCCGAACCTGAGTCTCATTTATCAGGTTCAGTTTCTGAACAATCACATAAGGATATAGCAAACATCTTAGAACACAAAACTTTTTTTTAAATTTTTTTTAGAGTTTTTGTTATCTTGAATATGTTACATTTGGTTTGACGTGCTAGTTTTATTAATGCAGGACATGAATACTCCTTCAAAAATGATATTCACCTTTCCAAGGTGTCACCCACATGCGGATATTTTCTTTTTGTCTGTTCTTCATTCTGTGAAGGTTGTCTTGCTATTTTCTGCATTAGATACATAACTCTGCCTACTGTACTTTTGGACTGTTTGTGGGGTTCATGTATATGGCATTTACATATACACAGTAAACCTTTCTTTTCTTCTCCATACAATGGCCGGGCATAACATCACTTCCATTGTGCTCTTGGGTTTTCCAACCCTTCGTAATTTCAAAGTCACAATTTTCTGTCTACTTCTCACAATATATTGCTTATCCTTAGCTGGGAACGTCCTCATTATAATCTTGGTGTCAAAAACCAAATCCCTTTACAGTCCGATGTATTTTCTGCTGACTCAGCTGTCTCTATCGGACATTTTTTTGACAACAAATATCGTTCCGAATCTGCTTTGTGCTTTGCTGACTGACGGCATTAACATGTCCTTATCTGCCTGTTTAACCCAGTTTTATTTCTTCGGAGCCTCAGAGTCCTCCGAGTGTCTTCTCCTCATGGTCATGTCCTATGACCGGTACGTAGCCATCTGTCACCCATTGCGTTACAACTCTATAATGACCAGTAATCTGTGCATCATATTAGTCACCACATCCTGGGCGTTAAGCTTCTTCATCTTATTATTTAAACCTTAAATGTCAATCAACTTTATTTCTGTGGGTCGAATGTCATTGACCATTTCTTCTGTGACTATGCTCCTCTTCTGAAACTTTCCTGCTCTGACATCTCTATGGTCCACATTCAAACCTCTCTATTATGCTTCCCTGTGATAATCTGTCCGTTCATACTGATCGTGATATCTTATATCTATATAGCTTTGGTCGTCCTAAGGATTTCATCCACTTCTGGGAGACAGAAAGCCTTCTCCACCTGTAGCTCTCACCTGGCTGTGGTCTGCATATATTATGGGACTCTGATAGCGATATATGTGGTCCCAATGGAAGGAAGGTCCCTGGTTATCAACAAACTTCTCTCTTTATCTTACACTGTCTTGACGCCATTACTCAACCCCATTATTTATAGCTCACGGAATAATGAAATCAAGACAGCATTTTGAAAATTAATAAAATGACAAAAAACAATAAAGACAACTGATGGAAAATTCACAAGGTTGGTTGAAGCACAATTATGGTAGTTGTATCTGAATTGGAAGACATTGTAATGTACTGATTATATAATATTACAGGAACAGCTGAAAACTATGGTGGACGTATTGTTACACCATGAAGTTCACACTGTAAGGCGCGTGCATCGACGTCGTGCACGCGGTCGCTTGCCCTCCCGTGCTGCGGGTGTTGGTGAGGGGGCATGGGCGAATCTCAGTGCGGTATCCTTGCGCCCACAGTCTTACTGCAATGAACAAGGTCCGTCACAGGAAGTGGTCATGCGCCAGCTCCTTGAGACCTCTGGTGATGTCACTTCCGCGAGGCGTTCACAGGAGGTATGTCAGGCACCACGCCCTGCCCTTGAGACCTCTGGTGATGTCACTGCCATTTAAACCCTAAGCTTCTGCTGGGCAGGGCCGGTGCCTTGTTGTTCATGTGCGACTGCCATACAGTCCGGTCCATTTGCTATCTGACACTAAATGGTGTATTGTGTGTTTGAGTGCTTTCTTGCACTGGTGCGTGGTTCCACGTACCTGCTTCACTGTCTGTCTTTTCATGTAGTGTGTATCACTCTGTGTGTTTGAAGGCCACGCTTGCGGCCGTGCCGTAGCCCCCTCCTGGAGCACGGGTTCACGGTGGGCGTCGCCCGTCTGGAGGACTGTGTAGCCAAAGCTCTGGCTCCAGTCCCAAGTGCAGTTGCGCAGCGCGTGTTGGTGTGAACTGTTACTTATTATTTGTGTTTTGGCTTCTTTATTATTTTGCCCTTCGGAAGCGGTTGTTATTGTCTGGCTGCCCAGGGTTGGGTCCAGTGATCCCCAGTGACTCTGCCAAGTGGCAGAGTCACTTAATTATTCTATTTGTGCCTCAGTGGCCTAACAGTAGGCACCGGCCACGGATCCGTCGGCGCAATGTCGAACCCGATTACTCCATCCATGCAGGCGTATGTAAAGCAGTGGGAACAGCGCATGCAGTAGATGGAGCAACGGGCTGCCGCCTTTTCTGGGCATAATGCAGATTTCTTTTCCACACTGGACGGTCGGTTGCAGGCTTTGGAGCAGCATGCCGCAATCGCGGCTAATACTACTGCTGCCTCTGCTGACGCCCGGGTTTCTGTTTCAACCCACCGACCGCCTAAATAACCCCTTCCCGCACGATTTAGTGGAAAACAGGAGGAGTGTAGAGGTTTCCTGAGCCAATGTCAAATTCAATTCCAGTTAAATCCGGAGAGCTTCTTGGACGACCAGACCAAGGTGGCGTTCATTATCTCTCTGCTATCCGGGCAGGCGCTGGCTTGGGCAACTCCATTATGGGAAAGAGTTGATCCTTGCGTCACCTCCTTACCTCACTTCCTCGCTTATTTCAGTGAAGTGTTCCAGGGTCCAGACCCGCAGGTCATTGCCGGTTCCAGTTTACTGGAATTACGTCAGGGAACGGAGTCGGTGGCTCAGTATGCAATCCAATTCCGGTCCTTGGTGTCAGAGCTCGCGTGGCCGGATGCTCTGCAACTCACTATCTTCGAAGCCGGTCTAAGCCCTTCTGCTAAAGGCGAGTTAGCTGGCAGAGAGAGGCCTAACACTCTCAGCGGTCTGATCGACCTAGCTACTAGGATCGATCATCGTCTGTCTGAACGCCGCCATGAACAAGCGCAGTTGAGAAGCCAAATTCTACTCGCTCCCGCCTGCTCTCAGCCGAAATTCCCCGAGGGGAGCCGATGGAGGTAGACAGGGTTCATCCACGTAGACGTGAAGTAACATGTCATTTTTGTGGGAGACAGGGCCACTATGCTCCTCAATGTCCTCAAAAGTCGGGAAAAAGAACACACCTAGAGACTATTGGAGGTACCATATATATGGCCCCCCATAGTGCTCCTCCTAGATAGTGCCCCCATAGTGTTCCTCCTTTATAGTGACCCTATTGTGCTCCTCCTTCATAGTGCCCTCCATAGTGCCCCCATTGTGCTCCTCCTCCATAGTGCCCCCATTGTGCTCCTCCTTTATAGTGACCCTATTGTGCTCCTCCTTCATAGTGCCCTCCATAGTGCCCCCATTGTGCTCCTCCTCCATAGTGCCCCCATTGTGCTCCTCCACAGTGCCCACATTGTGCTCCCCCTCCACAGTGCCCTCCATAGTGCTCCTCCTCCATAGTGGCCCCCATAGTGCTCCTCCTAGATAGTGCCCCCATAGTGTTCCTCCTTTATAGTGCCCCTATTGTGCTCCTCCTTCATAGTACCCTTCATAGTGCCCCCATTGTGCTCCTCCTCCATAGTGCCCCCCATTGTGCTCCTCCTCCATAGTGCCCACATTGTGCTCCTCCTCCATAGTGCCCTACATAGTGCTCCTACTCCATAGTGGCCCCCATAGTGCTCCTCATCCATAGTGCCCCCATTGTGCTCCTCCTCCATAGTGTCCTCCATAGTGGCCCCCATAGTGCTCCTCCTCCATAGTGGCCCCCATAGTGCTCCTCCTCCATAGTGGCCCCCATAGTGCCCCTACTGTGTGCCACATTTAATTTAGCAAAGCTTAAATGAAAAAAATAAACACTTAAACTTACCTCCTTGCCTCTTTCAGCGACACGATGCAGGCCTCTTCCAGCCTGTGTCCCGCGCTGTATGGCTCAGGCGGTGCGATGACGTCATCGCGCCACCTGTGCTGGCCTCTGATAGGCTACAGGCCTAGTGCCTGCAACCTATCAGAGGAGCGGGGAAGGGAGACGCCTCTCCCTCCCTTGCCCCGCACTATCCATCTGTATCGCCGTCCTAAGGAAGGCGATACAGATGAATATAGAGATGAGCACTTCCACAATGGAAGTGCTTATCTCTTCCTGCCGCCGGCAAGAAGGGCCCCCCTCCGGTCCTGGTGTTATGTCCGCCCTTAATCTGACATGTGTCAGTTATGTGGTAATAACTTGGGAATGCTTTTACTTATCCAGGCCATTCTGAGATTATTTTCTTGTCACATATTGTGCTTCACAAAAATACCAAAATTAGCAAATTTGCAAATTTCAATTTTTCTACTTTCAAAATACATAGTAATACCTCCACAAATAGTTATCATTTTACATTCCTCATATGTCTACTTTATGTTGGCATCATTTTATAAATGTCATTTTACTTTTTTTGGACGTTAGAAGGCATAGAAGTTTAGAAGCAATTTTTCAAATTTTCAACAAAATTTCCAAAACCATTTTTTTAAGCACCAATTAAGATATAATGTGATTTTGAGGGGCTTACTTAATGGAAACCACCTATAAATGACCCCATTTTAGAAACTACACCCCTCAAATTATAAAAAAAACTAATGTTACAAACTGTGTTAACCCTTGAGGTGTTCCACAAGAATTAAAGGAAAACTTTTTTGGTAGATTATTCATGTTAATAATTTTTTTCTTGCAACACAGCAAGGGTTAACAGCAAACTAAATCTAAATATACATTGCTCTGATTCTGCAGTTTACAGAAATACCCCATATGTGGTGATAAACGTCTCTATGGGTTTGTGGCAGTGGTCAGAAGGAAAGGAGCGCCATATGGATTTTGGAGGCAGATTTTGCTAGAATAGTTTTTAGGCACCATTTTGTAATTGAGAGACCCTGATGTACCCCTACAGTGGAAACCCTCAAAATGCGACCCCATTTTGGAAACTACACCCTTCAAAGAATATATTAAGGGGGTTACTGGCCACTTTGACCCCCTAAGCGTTTTACAGAATTTGGAAACACTTGGCTATGAAAATGAAAAGTTTCATGTCTTCCAATAAAATGTTGCTTTAGCCCCAAATTTTTCATTTTCACAAGGGGTAACAGGAGAAAAGCACCCCATAAGCTGTTCCCCATTTTCTCCTGAATATGGCAACACCCCATATGTGGTAGCAAACTGCTGTGGGGGCACATGGCAGGACTCAGAAAAGAAGGAGCGCCATATGGATTTTACAACACAGATTTTGATGGATTGGTTTGCGGGAGCCATTGATTTTTATTTTTTTGAGTTATTGTCTTATGTTGGGGCTCATTTATTGCGGGATGAGGTGATGTTTTCATTGGTACCATTTTGGGGTCCATAAGACTTTTTGATTGCCTGGTATTACACTTTTTGTGAGTCAAGGTGAAAAAAAATTACTGTTTTTGCATAGTTAAAAAAAAAATTACAAACATTCTCCTGAGGGGGCAAATCATGTGATATTTTTATAGAGCAAGTTGCTAAGGACACAGCGATACCCAATATGTCTACCATTTTTATTTTTATAAAATTTTAGATTTATTTTTGAACAGAATAAAATCTTTTTTTTTGTGTTGCAATATTCTGAGACCCATATTTTTTTTATTTTTTGGGCGATTGTCTCAGGTAGGGTCTCATTTATTGCGGGACAAGATGGTGGTTTGATTAGTACCATTTTGGGTTAAATACGCCTTTTTGATTGCCTGCTATTACACTTTTTGTGAGGCAAGAGGGGAAAAAATGGTTGTTTTGGGAAATATATATATATATATTTTTTAAATTTTTTTCAGCATTAACCTGTGGAGCCATCTCATGTAATATTTTTATAGAGCAGGTTGTTATGGACGTGTCAATACCCATTATGTCTAACATTTTTATTTTTGGAAAGTTTTACACATTAGATTTATTTTTGAACAGAATAAAATCTTTTTTTTGTGTTGCCATTTTATGAGAGCCATATTTTTTTTATTCTTCGGGCTATTGTCTCAGGTAGGGTATCATTTTTGCGGGACAAGATGACGGTTTGATTGGTACCATTTTGGGTTAAATACGCCTTTTTGATCGCCTGTTATTACACATTTTGTGAGGCAAGAGGGAAAAAAATGGTTGTTTTGGCATAGTTTTTTTTTTTTTTCATTTTTGGCAGCATTCACCTGGGGGGCCATCTCATGTAATATTTTTATAGAGCAGGTTGTTATGGACGCGGCGATACCCAACATGTCTAACATTTTTATTTTTGGAAAGTTTTACACATTAGATTTATTTTTGAACAGAATAAAATCTTTTTTTTGTGTTGCCATTTTCAGAGAGCCATATTTTTTTTATTTTTCGGGCGATTGTCTCAGGTAGGGTATCATTTTTGCGGGACAAGATGACGGTTTGATTGGTACCATTTTGGGTTAAATACGCCTTTTTGATCGCCTGTTATTACACATTTTGTGAGGCAAGAGGGAAAAAAATGGTTGTTTTGGCATAGTTTTTTTTTTTTCATTTTTGGCAGCATTCACCTGGGGGGCCATCTCATGTAATATTTTTATAGAGCAGGTTGTTATGGACGCGGCGATACCCAATATGTCTAACATTTTTATTTTTGGAAAGTTTTACACATTAGATTTATTTTTGAACAGAATAAAATCTTTTTTTTGTGTTGCCATTTTCTGAGAGCCATATTTTTTAAATTTTTTGGGCGATTGTCTCAGGTATGATATTATTTTTTGCGGGACAAGATGATGGTTTGATTGGTACCATTTTGGGTTAAATACACCTTTTTGATCACCTGCTATAACGCTTTTTGTGAGAGAAGGTGACAAAAAAAATGGCTGTTTTGTTTTTTGTTTTTTTTTCTGCGTTCACCTGGCGGAGTGGATGATGTGATACTTTTATAGAGCCGTATATATTTATGTATATTTTTCTTTTTTCCCCCTTTTTTACATTTTTTTTTTTACTTTATTTTGGGAAAAGTGTGCTTTTTTTCTTTTTTACTTGAAACTTTTATTTTTTGTAAAACTTTATTTTTTTTTCAATTTTTTGTTTTCACTTTATTTAACTTTTGGGGGTCTGATCCCCTTTACAATGCATTACAATACTGTTGTATTGTAATGCATTGGCTGTAAGTGTATTACTCAATTACTCAATATACTTGCAGCCTGCTTCCTGTATGATCCAGGGCGCTGGATCGCACAGGCATGCAGGGATAGACCGCGGCACATCGAGGGTTAATACGCCCGCATCGTGTTTTCACCGATGCGGGCATACGCAGCAGGGGTCCGTTCCCCCACAGCTGATCGGGCGGGCGCAGCTCCTGCACCCTGCAAGTCACTTCCTGCAGCGCCATACATGTATAGCTCTAGTCGGAAAGGGGTTAAATATATAATATTTTTAGGCCAATTTGAACATTTATGATTTGTGTAGAATCAATTTGGACACCTTTGACCACCTTTGACCAAAATTCGACCAATCAGACACAAAACTTAAAAAAAAAAAATAAATTTGCTCATTTTTAATCCAGATATTTTCAGAAGTTTGTGCAAAAATTTCTAGAACAGGAGGCACGTCCAGGCTTTTATACAAGACTAATGTCCTAAAGAAACAGAGGAGAAATCACTGTTATAAATCAAGTTGTGAATAATCAGGTATGAAACATGTTTTTACTTTCATTTTTAGCTGCATTCACAGCATTCCGATTTCTGTCAGTGGTATCTTTCTCTGTCCAGAACATATTGCTGTCAGTTTGGTATTGTCTGAAACCTTTGAATGTCTTCTTTCAAACAAGACCATGTTTCTAGCTGGTACCATTTAGGAGGTAGCAGCATCTAAAGCAGCCCTCCCCCTTCCAGTTAGCTACTTTTCCCACTGCTGGAGCTCCACTCTGGCAAAACAGTTGCTCCACCGGCACTTCTTAATAACCACTGCGTTGGCGATGGATCTTCCGAAGTTATGTGCAGACGCCGGCCTCTACATAACTTAAGCACATCCACCACTGGTCTAAGACAGCTCCCTCGCTAGCTTAAATTTAAGGCATTTTTAATGCCTAAAACAGGCATAGAAAATGAGAAATGAGACCCACCCGCCGGCCCGTCCCCTTCCCGCCCATGTCACGCCTCCCTTTTTTTTAGACCTTCCATGAGCGGAGAAAATTCACAGACCTGTGACAGATATCAGATATATAGAAACATAGAAACATAGAAGATTGACGGCAGAAAAAGCCCACCTGGTCCATCTAGTCGCCCTTTTATTATTCCTTTATTGTTATCTTAGGATAGATACATGTTTATCCCAGGCATGTTTAAATTCAGTTACTGTGGATTTATTAACCACCTCTGCTGGAAGTTTGTTCCAAGTTTCTACTACTCTTTCAGTGAAATAATATTTTCTAATGTTGTTCTTGATTTTTCCCCCAACTAACCTCAGATTGTGCCCCCTTGTTCTTGTGTTCAGTTTCTTATTAATAACCCTTCCCTCCTGGACTTTATTCAGTCCTTTAACATATTTAAAGGTTTCAATCATGTCCCCCCTTTCTCTTCTTTCCTCCAGACTATACATATTAAGAACTCGGAGTCTTTCTTGATAAGTTCTATGCTTTAGACCTTCCACCATTTTTGTAGCTCTTCTTTGGACCCGTTCTATTTTAGCAATATCCTTTTGCAGGTGAGGTCTCCAGAATTGAACACAGTATTCCAGATGTGGTCTCACTAGTGCTCTATACAGAGGGATCATTATCTCCCTCTTTCTGCTCGTTATACCTCTAGCTATGCAGCCAAGCATACGATTTGCTTTCCCTACCGCCTGGTTGCATTGGTTACTCATTTTGAGGCTGTCAGAGATGACTACCCCCAAATCCTTCTCTTACTACCCACAAATGCTAAAAAACTGGCATATCTCTGATACTAAATAACCCCCCCCCAAAAAAAAAATAAAAAAAAATTATAAATATATATATATATATATATTAATTGTGTAGTGTAGGCAGTCATTTCAGTGCTAAATTGTTTTAAGGTAGAGGTCGTGTAAGACAGAGAAAGTGTCTACTATGTGCAATCGATAACACTGTGAGATACTGGGATAACTGGGAGGCAGTTTGATTTGTCTGGATTGGGACAGTAATTATAAATGAGATGTGGTACCTCGGCACAGCCAACATACAGTGTATGGAGCTGTCTGCTTCCAGGTCTGTACACTTGATCATTTCCGGCACTCCAGATGCCCGAATCTGCTCATCAGTGCGGTGTTGGACCCCCAAAAATCTGCTATTGATGACCAGATATGGATGGTGGTCAATATCATTTAAGTAACCAAGAGAACTCCTATAAAGACATGAAAACAAATGTGAGGTAAACCTCGGGTTGATCACTAGAAAGGTTTTTTTTTTTTTGTATTTACAGTACTTTATAATTATCTATCATTTCTTCTTTGTGTTTGTTTTGTTCTCTAGTTATAATGCAAAAAATAAGGAACATTTAAAATATGAAAAAAAGAATAAAGATGCTTTAAACATTATAACTGAAGTCTGTAGTAAGTTATAATAAAGCCAAAAACTGGAGTAAATAAAGATAAATGGGCTGGTCCTGCTGGTCCTGCTGGTCTAAAAATGACAAAGGGAGATGATACATTTTACTAAATGACTATTCACATTATACAGGACCATGCACTGAATTGACAAGAAATTGTGCTGTTATTCTCACCTTCATCTACATTTACTGTCGGCAGCTCCCGGGGGATCCCCATCATCCCCAGAGCTGACTCACTGAGTTATAAAAGAAGAAGCTCCAGACAGGGATTTCATATTACTGCAACTCACGTCTTGTCTACTGTGAATACTACCTGACCCCAAGAATCCTGTAAGTACAAATCATCCTCTTTACACCCTTTCTCTCCTTTCTTTCTCTCTCTCTTTTTCTTTTTTTTTCCTTCTGTCATCATTTCTATCTTTCCTTCTCTTTCTTTTTCTCTCTCTTCTTTCTTTCTTTCTTTCTTTCTTTCTTTCTTTCTTTCTTTCTTTCTTTCTTTCTTTTTCTTTCTTTCTTTCTTTCTTTCTTTCTTTCTTTCTTTCTTTCTTTCTTTCTTTCTTTCTTTCTTTCTTTCTTTCTTTCTTTCTTTCTTTCTTTCTTTCTTTCTTTCTCTCACAATAATTTGAAGAATTGATTCTAGGCCAGAATAGACTCCACTATAAGCATGGCTTGGTCTTAATGGTGCTTTGTAAATATCTTACAGGTCATGGAAAAGAACAATGTAACTTCAGTCTTTCTTCTTGGATTTCCAGGCCTCCACAATTTTAGAATTTTGCTCTTTTTTCTTCTCACCTTGATTTATCTCACAACACTATGTGGGAACTTCTTGGTCATCACCCTAGTGTCTTACAGCAAGAACCTTCACTGTCCCATGTACTTCTTCCTGACACAGCTCACCACATCTGACATCATCTTGTCCTCAGATATTGTCCCTAACATGCTCTGGGTGGTTTTGAACAATGGCTGCTCTATAACTCTTCCAGCATGCATAGCACAATTGTTTTTCTTTGCTCATTCGGAAGCTTCGGAGTGTTTTCTATTGACAGTGATGTCTTATGACAGGTATCTGGCCATATGTCACCCGCTCCACTATGATTCGATAATGACCTCCATGGTTTGCCTGAAATTCATCATTTTGTCCTGGATCTTAGGTTTTTCTGTAGCATTAACTCAATCAGTCAATATATCACAGCTTCGTTTCTGTAGATCTAATGTCATTGATCACTTTTTTTGTGAAATTGATCCCATATTAGATCTGTCTTGTTCCAGTGTCTTCTACATAAAAGTGCTGGCATTGGTCCTCTGCTTCCCTGTCCTGGTGTGCCCATGCCTAATAGTCATTGTCTCTTATGTATATATTGTCTTTACAATCCTGAGACTTCAGTCCATTACCCAAAGGCAGAAGGCATTCACGACCTGTGGCTCTCACCTCTTAGTGGTGTCCATATTTTATGGGGCTCTGTTTTCTATATATTTGATCCCAGAAACTGGACAATCTACTGCTATACGTAAAATATTTTCCATTGTCTACACTGTGGTGACTCCACTGGTTAACCCTTTAATTTACAGCCTGAGAAATAAAGACATCAAGGAAACAATTAGAAAGAATATTTAATCGTATAACTCAGATGTATTGGAATGCTACTTTCAATTATTATATTATTGGACTATGAGATAGAGGGTCGGGTGGAGGAATGAGATAGAGGGTCGGGTGGAAGAATGAGATACAGGGTGGGGTGGAGAAATGAGATAGAGGGTGGGGTGGAGGGATGAGATAGAGGGTGGGGTGGAGGAATGAGATAGAGGGTGGGGTGGAGGAATGAGATACAGGGTGGGGTGGAGGAATGAGATACAGGGTGGGGTGGGATGAAATAGAGGGTGGGTGGGGAATGAGATAGAGGGTGGGGTGGAGCGAATGAGATAGAGGGTGGGGTGGAGGAATGAGATACAGGGTGGGTGGAGGAATGAGATAGAGGGTCAGGTTGAGGAATGAGATACAGGGTGGGGTGGAGGAATGAGATAGAGGGTGGGGGGAGGAATGAGATAGAGGGTGGGGTGGAGGAATGAGATAGAGGGTCAGGTTGAGGAATGAGATACAGGGTGGGGTGGAGGAATGAGATACAGGGTGGGGTGGAGGAGATAGAGGGTGGGTGGAGGAATGAGATAGAGGGTGGGGTGGAGGAATGAGATAGAAGGTCAGGTTGAGGAATGAGATACAGGGTGGGGTGGAGGAATGAGATACAGGGTGGGGTGGAGGAATGAGATAGAGGGTGGGGTGGAGGAATGAGATAGAGGGTCAGGTTGAGGAATGAGTTAGAGGGTCGGGTATTCAGTTGGAGGCATCATATGTTTCCAAAAGTAATACACAATATTTCAAGAGAATGTGGTTAAAGGAGTTGTCCGGCCTAGTTGCTGACAGCCACAATGGTAGAAACCTGTGCTCAATTAAAAAAAAAAAAAAAAAAAAAACTTGCTTGATCCAGATTCCCACTGTTTCTGCATCTCTGCCCCATTTTGGCCACTTCCAGTTCCCACCTAATCATTGGCCACAACAGTCACATGCTAAAACGACACATCTCTACTATTGATGAGCCATATTAGCACATCAAACCACTGAGGCCAGTGATTGGCTGCAACTGTCAAAGTACTAAGCCACTTCTAGTCTTGAGGGGACTGGGGTGTGCAAATGGAGAGTTCAGAGAAATGAGTTTTTCTATTGCTATTTTTATTAATTTTTAATTTGGACTTGGGTATCCACCTTTGGGGTTATCAGCATTCGGGCAAGAAGGGAATTCAGTTCAGAATTTTACAGAACCCAAGTCCAGCCTGATTTTTACTTTCGGATGAAACACTATATAGAGCACCAAGTAAGACATATAACCACTAACACAGCTATTGAGGGAAGAGGGGCAAGCGCTCAAACATATCTAGCAAGTGGCAGTACACACTCATTGTCATTGGCTTTTACTACATATCGTCGTGACTATTAAAAAAGACTAATTACTTCCCATGCTGGAAGCTCATGTGCATCAGTGCTAGTACCAACATTGTGCTTGACAACACTATCCATGAAATGGAACATTTGAAATAAAGAACCCAACTTTGATCAGGACACATGGCTCCAAGCAGGAAATCTTTACAGGTCAACACACAGGAAACTGAGAAAAGGAGTGATCCACTACCTGGTCACCTTGAGTAGTCAGCAGTGTCAATCAATGGTGTATACAAGCTTGAATTCTACTTTTACTACAATTCCATTGTTTCAAGTGACCGATGAAGTGAGAATAGGTCATAATTTTCCATTGTTTCAAGTGACCGATGAAGTGAGAATAGGTCATTCATTTCTAACTCCTAAAAAAACACTTTAAAGGGGTTGTCTGAGTTATGAAAACAGTATATAGCACTGTAATCCTGATGGCCAGCAATATATAACTAAGTTAAGCAAGTTTTACCTGCAATAACAACAATCTCTGCCCCTTCCCCTGTTCTGCAAACGCAGTGAATACAAGTTCTGCCCTCGGTGACATGTCTGACTGCTAGGATATTCAGCAGCGTGTTTTATGTGTAGGACTACAAGTCCCAGCTGTGCAATGACTCTGCTGATACACAAAAGATCCTCCCCTTACCTGTACTTGTGCAATACTCTACCATTACATTTGCCTAGTTAGAAACATACAAAGAACAAAAAAATAACTTGGACAACCCCTTTAATTTATGTTCTGGTTCAGCCTAACTTTAGTTCAAAGTTCGGTTCAGGTACTCGAACTTGACCCAAACTTGACCCCGCATCCGAACCCCATAGAAGTCAATGGGGACCCAAACTTTGGGGCTAAAAAGTGGCTGTAAAAAAGTCATACAAAGGGCTAGAGGGTTGCAGATGGAGGCAAAATGGGGTAAGAGCAGTACTATAGCCCTGCAATCAAATGTGGATAGGGAAATGACTTAAAACAACATAAAATACATATAAATAAAAACTAACAATCTTGAACCAGGAGGCGGAGGTCAAAGTGGAGTAAAAGGTTGAGGAGGCTGTGGACTCGCGGTGTACGTGGAAGAGGCGGAGCAGGAAGCAAACACTGTTTTGTGAATATTTATTTTTTTCTTTATTTTTTTTATTTTTTGGTCTTTTAATACTGTGTGTAACCTATGTTATGGGGTGTGGCCTGTATACTTCTCTACTCTGCCAATATAACAATTAATAATCTTGAACCAGGAGGTGTAGTTCTGAGAGAAGGAGGAGGTGGAAATGGCAGAGGAGGAGATAGCCAACACTGTTTGGGAACATTGGGAAATGGCAAAGAGAGAGAACAAACTGTACAAGATTATAACAATGGCTGGATGCACAAGTCCTGTGGGATCCATGCCTGGTTCATTTTAATGAATGTGAGCTTGTCCGTGCTAAACACATATTTGGACAATACACTTGCCGCAGGTCAGGCCAGCACCTCCAAGGTGTAAAGGGCGAGCTCAGGCCATGTACCCAATTTGGAGACCCAGAAATTAAATGGGTAAGACCCATCAGTCGGTACACGCAGAATTGTGCACACTTACTCTTCCACAATGTTACTGAAACGCTGCCTACAGCTAAGACAGTCCATAACAGATGAGCAAATTTCTCAAAAATTTGATTTGGAAGGTTTACCAAATTTCCCAAAAAGATTTGATTTGATCTGAATTTATTTGTGATGAATCACAGTAAAAACAGCTACTTCCTGGCTGATGAGAGCCTGTGTATTGCTATAGAACACTGTGCATTGCAGAACCATGCATAGGGAGTCTGCAGTGATACCATAGTGAAACCGAACTATGAGTCAGTATGACAAACAGATGACCGGAGTCAATATTAGAATCACTTCACACTTCATTCATATGGTCAGTTACAGGGCCAAAACTGACCAAATGACTCAAGTGTGAACTCAGCCCTACAAGTCAATGTTAGTGTCAGGTCTAAAGAACCGTGTAGGGGTGCACAATTTTACTATAGAGTAAAAGAGCACACTCCTTTTACATCGACTTCAACTGATTCCACATAGATTTCTGCAGAACTTGTTCTGTTGCACTCTGAGGCAAGTATTGTCCCCCTGAAAGAGTGGAGAGGGTGTCAGCAGTAAGTTTGTGCTGATGTCACTGATTATTTTCCCATTCTTCACATCTGTCTTAAAAACAACACTAAAAAACAGATCCTGTCTTTTGAGCATCCGCCTTCACATGGTCAGAATTTGGTGAGTAATCCATCAGTATTGCTAAGGCCAAAAAAAAAAAACAGGGGTGAATCCAAAACAGAGATGACCCGTGAAATGGTAATTATGGTTCGGAAGAAATTTAAAAGAATGTTAGAGTTGAAGGTTCACTTTCTGTTACTCCATTGCGGTTTAATGGTAATTTGGGAGTTAAAATAGGTTTAGATGTTGCTAAATACTGGATTAAAAAGGGGATGTGGTATATTTCACAATTTTTTCAGATGGTAAGTTGAAATCAAAGGTTGAATTATGTCCGCAGATTAGTTGTAAAATTAGAGAGGTATTGAGGTATTCACAATTGCAGGCACTAGTTAAGGGTTTTCAGAGTAAGGCACTTCTCATTGTTGAGAATCACAAAATAATTAACTTTGTTATAGGGTGGAGAGGTAAGAATAAATTGATATCCCTATTATATACTAGACTGAATGAATTAATGTATGTAGGATCGAAAAATAATAATAAGGATAAATGGGAAAGGGATGCAGGAGAGTTGACCATGGAAGAATGGTACAGATTCTGTAATAACTCTAGATTTGTTTGGAATCCATCATATAGAGTTGCTCAGTTCATGATCCTTCATCGGCTATATGTTACTCCTAGATGGCTCCACAAATTGAACACCAATACACCAATAGTTTGTCCTAGATGCGGAATTTTGGAAGCAGATATTATACATATGTGGTGGAACTGTTCCAAAATGTCACCGTTCTGGGATAATTTGATCGAGATTATAGGGGAAATATATGGATGTAGGCTAGAAAATGTATTCGGCTGTGTATAGTAGGAGATACACCGCAAAAGATTGATGGAAATAAAGTTCAAATGATATACAGTGGAGGAAATAAGTATTTGATCCTCCACTGACCTTTAAAGTTTTAATACTAAAAAATAAATGAAACGTCTCATAATTTTATGCCAGCTTTATTTTAACAGTGCCACATAGAATTTCAAAAGAAAAACTGAGAAAATTACATGAAATTAGAAATAAAAAAATAATTTTCATTTCTTTGAGGGAAATAAGTATTTGATCCCCTAGGAAAACATCATTTAATACTTGGTGGCAAAACCCTTGTTGGCAAGCACAGCAGTCAGATGTTTCTTATAGTTTTTTATAAGGTTTGCACACACTTCAGGAGTAATTTTGGCCCACTCCTCTCTGCAAATCATCTCCAGATCCTTAGGGTTTTTAGGCATGCATTTGGAAATGCGAAGCTTCAGCTCTCTCCATAGATTTTCGATGGGATTGAGGTCAGGAGACTGGCTAGGCCATTCCATGACCTTGATATGTTTCTTATGGAGCCACTCCTTTGTTTCCTTGGCTGTAAGTTTTGGGTCATTGTTGTGCTGAATGACCCATCCACGACCCATTTTCTGTGCCCTGGAGGAGGCAAGGAGGTTGTCACCCAGGATTTTGCGATACATGGCCCCGTTCATCTTCCCGTCAATGTGGTGAAGTTGGCCTGTGCCCTTAGAAGAAAAACACCCCCAAAACATAATACTTCCACCACCATGCTTGACGGTGGGGATGGTATTCTTAGGGTCATATTCTGTATTTTTCCTCCTCCAAACACGTCGAGTTGAGTTGAGGCCAAAGAGCTCAATTTTGTTCTCATCTGACCACAGCACCTTCTCCCAGTCTCTCTTGGAGTCATTAATATGTTCATTGACAAACTTGAGGCGGGCCTGGACATGAGCCTTCTTGAGCAGAGGAACCTTGCGTGCACTGCAGGATTTTAAACCATTACGTCTCAGTGTATTACCAATGTTTTTTTTGGAGACTGTGGTCCCAGCTGCCTTGAGATCATTACTCAGCTCCTCCCGTATAGTTCTTGGCTGATTTTTAGCATTTTTCATGATCAATGAGACTCCACAAGGTGCTATCTTGCATGGAGCTCCAGGCCTGGGTCGATTGACAGTAATGTTGTATTCTTCCACTTCTGAATAATTGCACCAATAGTTGTCACCTTCTCATCCAGCTTCTTACTTATGGCTTTGTAGCCCATTCCAGCCTTGTGTAGATCAACAATTTTGTCCCTGACATCTTTAGACAGCTGTTTAGTCTTGCCCATGGTGGAGATGTTGGAGTGTCACTGAGGCTGTTGGCAGGTGGCCTTTTATACAGGTGACAATTTGAGACAGGTGTCTCTCATCCAGGTAACGACTTCACTGTGATTAGGGCGTGTCAGTGGTCTGTGGGAGCCAACATTAGTCATGGTTTTACTAGGGGATCAAATACTTATTTCCTCCACTGTATAAGTAAGTTTTTTATGCTTGTTTGTTGATTGCAAGGAAATGGATGCATTGTGAGAAACCAACAATTCAGGACTGGATATTTGCTATGGATATGAACAGATCCATAGAAAAGATGTGATATAATAGGCAAAATAAAATGTATAAACATCATTTTTTTATGGAAGACATGGGAGAATTATATACAATCTAAATATAATAGGATTCTGACTTAAAGGGTTCTCCGAGTTATATATATTGATGACCTATCCTCAGGATAGGTCATCAATATCAGATCGGCAGGGGTCCGACACACAGCACCCCCGTCGATCAGCTGTTTGAAGAGGAGGCACGCACCATATCAGCGCTGCCTCCTCTTCACTGTTTACATGCTGGCCATAACGGGGGTAATGGTGAGTAGGTGTAATTACACCTAACCACCCCATTTATTTCTTTGGGAAGAATCGCTTCCGTAGACTTTTTTTTTTCCTGTTCTGCCTTAGAGGGGTGAAATGGGGTTTGGGAGGATTAGAGGGGGAGGGGGTTGTTTATAAAAAGGTATAGGAAGTAATTTTACTTACTTATAATTCTAGAATTGTGTGTTTATATTTGTGGATTTGTCTGTATTTTTTCTTTTTATTAAAATGAATAAAGATTAAAGAATTTAAAAAAAAAGAGACAACACGTGAAAAGAATATTTGCATGCCTTCTGTGTTTAGTACTCACTGCTGATTTTGGCTTCCAAATCATTATGAAATCCTGATCCAAAATAGGACCATGTGATATAAGCATTAAGGCTGCTCTAGAGAAAGGATCCGTGATGTTTCTAATTTTTACATACTTCTGAAAGACAGTAGCGGACCATTGAGAAAGTGGTGAATAGAGTGGTGAGTTGGCAACAGCATGAGGAGTCAAAACAGTGGACCAGTGACAGAGCGGTGAGGTGGAAGCAGCATGAGAAGTCAACACAGTGGCCCAGTCACAGGCGGGTGAGGGTGTAAACAGCATGAACAGAGAACACAGTGGCCCAGTGACAGAGTAGTAAAGTGTCAACAGTATGATGAGTCAACACAGTGACCCAGTGACAGAGTGGTGAGGGTAGCAACAGCATGAGGAGTGAACAAAGTGGCACAGTGGCAGAGTGGTGAGGTGAAAACTGCATTATGAGTAAATACAGTGGCCCAGTCACAGAGTGGTGAGGGTAAAACAGCATGAGGTGTCAACACATTGGCCCACTTACAGGGTGATAAGATGGCAATAGCATGAGGGAGTCAACACAGTGGCCCAGTGACCCAGTGTTAAGGGTAGCAACAGCAAAGAGGGAGTCAACACAGAGGCCCATTTACAGAGTAGTGAGGTGGGCAACAGCATGAGGAATCAACAGAGTAGCCCAGTGACAGAGTGCTGAGGTGGCAACAGCTTGAGGAGTCAACACAGTGGACCAGTGAAAGAGTGCTGAGATACCAACCACATAAGGATTGAACCTCAGTGCCCCAGTGACAGAGTGGTGAGGGTAACATCAGCATGAGGAGTCAACACAATGGTCCAGTGACAGTGAGAGAGTAGCAACAGCATGAGGAGTCAACACAGTGGCACAGTGACAGAATGGTGAGAGGAGCAACAGCATGAGGAGTCACCACAGTGGCCCCAGTGACAGAGTTTGGGGAGTAGCAACAGCATGGTGAGTCAAAACAGTGGCCCAGTGCAGATTGGTGAGGTGCCAACAGCATGAGGAGTCAACATAGCGGCCAAGTGACAGAATGGTGAGGTGTCAACAGTATGAGGAGTCAACACAATGGCCCAGTGACAGAATGGTGAGGGAAGAAACAGTATGAGGAGTCAACATAGTGGCCCACTTACAGGGTGGTGAGAAGGCAACAACATGAGAAGTCAAGACAGTGGCCCAGTGACAGAGTGTTGAGGTTCCAACAGCATGAGGAGTCAACACAGTGGCTCAGTGACAGAGTGGTGAGGGTAGCAATAACATGAGTAGTCAACACAGTGGCCCAGTCACAAAGTGGTGAGGGTGGCAGCAGCATGATGAGTGAACACAGTTGATTAGTCACAGAGTGTTGAAGGTAGCAACAGCATGAGACATCAACACAGTGGCCCAGTCACAGAGTGGTGAGGTGGGGGACAAAAGCAGTAGCAGTAACAGCACAAGATTGTGGGTGGCAGTAGGAACATAGGGCAGCAGGTATGTGGCCTTAAGCAGATAGCAACATCCGAATAGTGTCTGAATCAGGTGGCCAGAAGGAACAGGTCTCTTTTCACAAATGTTTGTGTATGGCACACAGTATGATCTAGTCTGATGCATCAGGCACTGGCATGTCGAAATAATACCTACAAATGCCCACATGAGTATAACATTGGCCCTGCCTCCACATATTATCACATATTATCACAAAACTACAAAAAAGAGGAATGCAAAAAAAAATTAAAAAAATCACATAACTTTATTAGTAGAAAATCACAAGTATATATATACTAGCTGAAGGACCCGGCTTCGCCCGAGTATATTTCATCTATTTCATTTAATGTTTATGTGTCTGTCATTAAAAGATATCGAGAGTGACCTCTACAGTGTCCACCCCTTAACAGAAACATCCACAGTGCCTTCCCCTTTAACTGTGACCTCCACAGCAGCTAGGGTGGCCACTGTCTTAACCCCAGAAAACAGGACTTCACTGGCCATTCCCCCAAACGTGAAGCAGTGTCCCCGGTCCCCATGAAGCCACACCACTAAACATGAGGCCATGCCCCCTGGCTCAGTGAAGACACGGAGGAGAAGCTTTCTGAGCGTGAGCTACTGAAAGGGTGGGCATAGGACAGAGAACAGGGAGCCAGAAAACTGGACTGTTCAGCCTAAAGCCGGACATCTGGCCACCCGAACATCAGCCTGCCGCTAGGGTGGCCAGATGTCCGGTTTTAGGCTGGACAGTCTGGCTTTCAGATTCTGTGTCCAGTAGCTCATGCTCAGACAGCTTCTCCTCTGTGTCTTCACGGAACCAGGGGGCGTGGCCTTGTGTTTAGGGGTGTGGCTTCATGGGGAACGGTGGCACGGCTTCACATTGGGGGGAGGCTGGACAGTCTGGCTTTCAGGCTCCCTGTCCTCTGTCATGCACAAGGCCTGGATGGACACAGGGATGTGCTTTTGAACAGCTCACTCTTAGCAGCAGCACTGTGCAGTCTGAGCATGAGCTGCAGAGAGAAATTCACCCTCCCTCCCCTGCAGCTGAAAGAAGTTGATTTTTACCTTCATTTTTTTAATCCCGGTCAGATGCGGAGTGGAAGGGGCGTGACCTGACTGAGAAGAGGGCGTGACTTAGTGGGACCTAGGGATGGGGCTTTTAAGTCCTTCTTTTGAGGGTGACATGAATTACAGGTCGATGCCATAGTAATTTAGGAGGAAGGTGGGTAGCAGTTGAAGAAAACATGTTGTATTACTCCTGAAAGTAAATATGTGAAATTTACATTATATGAGGTAATGATTGATGAGGAATTAGTCTAATACATAAGTTATATTTATGGTACCCGGAATACCCCTTTAACAGTGTCATCCACAGCGCTTTGCCCTGCCATATTGTTTCCTCTCATGGACGGTTTTCCAACTGGCATTTTTTAGCAGGATAATGCTCGCCCACACACAGTAGGGTTTCCCAGGAATGCATTCAGATTACAACACTTCTTTGGGTGGTCACAAGACTTATTGCCAGTAGAGCATTAATAGAACCAGTTGAGACTCCAGCTTCGGCATCGTACGAGTGTGCAGGATCTACAGGTCCATCTGTAACATCTGTGGACAACAGTGCTGCTGTATACTGGAACTTGTTTGGCTTCATGTTATACTGTATCTAACTTGCATCTAGGCTAGAGGCAGTATCTCATCTTGTATCCAGGCTGGAGGCTATATCTTGTCTTGGGTCCAAGTTAGAGACCATATGTCATTTTGTAACCAGCCTGGAGGCCATATCTTATCTTGTGTCCAAGTTAGAGGCCATATCTAATTTTGTAACCAGGCTGGAGGGCATATTTTGTCTTGTTTCCAAGTTAGAGGCCATATCTCATTTTTTAAACAGTCTAGAGGCCATATCTCATCTTGTAGCCAAGCTAGAGACTGTGTCTCATCATGAATCCAATCTAGAGGCTGTATCCAATATTGTATCCAGGCTAGAGGCCATATCTCATCCTGTGCCAAGGCTAAATGCCATATCTCATATTGTAACCAGACTAGAGACTGTGTCTCATTATGTATCCAGTCTAGAGGCTGTATCCTAGATTGTATCTAAGCTAGAGCTCTTATCTCGTCTTATATCCAGGCTAGAGGCCATATCCTATATTGTGTCCAGTCTAGAGGCCGTATCTTATCTTGTATCCAGGCTAGAGGTCATATCCTATCTTGTGTCCAATCTAGAGGCCGTATTTTATCTTGTATCCAGGCTAGAGGCCATATCTCATCTTGTATCCAGGCTAGAGGCTGCATCTCGTCTTGTATCCAGGCTAGAGGCCATATATGATCTTGCATCCAGGCTACCGGTTGCCCAACAGGGTCCTAGAGCCTCCTTTCAATTGTGCGGTTTTCCCCATTAATCTTCTCCTTTCCTCATCCCAACAACTCCGTCTTGTCTGGTATATTTTGGTTGTGTGTATAACTGAAACCACACATTTTAATAATGTAGAAGCGTCCCAGTGATATTACTTCAAAAATAGCACAATGATTTCAGCTCTACCAACGTGATTACACAATCATTTTCTAATTATGGTATTTATTTGCTAGCACGCCATTGAAAAACAGGGACGATAATAAAATAGATTTGTGAAGAGATTTCATTAGAAAGGGACCTAAAATAATCATTTACATTGTCAATGGCTACTCGGACTCGACTATATGTCACTTTAAATTCTTATTACACAGTTATTAGATTTCATCCTCTGCAGTGACAGACGGAAGAATTGTACGGTATTATACTCTTGAATACATGGCACATAGATTGACCTAAATGACTGGAAATCTCCACAATGTCAAACGTAGCCGAGCTTCTGTTTATTTTCTCATTTTCTTCATATTAATAAACATTTATCTCACTACTAAACACTGCACTTTTTATATATCTTTTCATCTCTCTTTTCCCAGTACACAGTGAGAGCAGAGCAGAGTCTATAATCAGCCATTTGTCCACTTTTCTCACCCCGGATAATGAGCTGCAGATATCAGGTTATTGTCTCATCTAGAATTACTCTTTGATCTGATTTCTCATAGCTCAGGGACCGGCGTGGACCTGTACAGGACAGATGTCTCCAGGCTTCAGTTAATTGCATGTAATAGGCAGATCATCAGCCGCATAATATTCTATTATATTTATATCTGATTATTGTAAGGTCTGTATGAGATTCGAAGAGAAGCTTGTGAGAACAGAACAATTTCATGTTTTTCTTGTTCATTCTATTGTTGATACGACGTCTAGATGTGGGACATATGAAACCACTAAGCTCCTAATCCACCTGGAGTCTTTGGGCCACCTGATATATATGTACTCTAGTGTGCAGATGATTAGTTTTGTTTCTGACAAGCATGAACTGAAATGTAAAATGTCTTTACTGTACAGCGTCTAGTGCAGGACATGATCTTGGATGTGACACATGGATTTTTCTCTGTGATGTTCTATCGGTCCCTTTATAAATCCAAATTTATGGACAACACTCAGATGGGTAACATATTGTAACCACCACTAAAGTCAACATATTAATCACCTTCTTTATGGGGAATGACTCAATTATCACTATTTTTCCTAAATGGGTTTAGTGGGTTAGCTTTGGCAAAAGGTAAACACATGCTCAGGGGCGGACTGGGAACTTAAAGTGGCCCTGGACAAAATACTAACAGTGGCCCCATTTTGTAGTTGGATCCAAATTGATGGAAGGCAGGGCGAGCAATACCATATTGTGGCACATCATACCACCCCAACAGAGCCATATACCTCAGTCCATCATAAAATACTGCCAGCAGCACAAAATACATCCCCAAAAACTTCCCCTGGATGGCTGTGAGGAGGGCCCAGGCGGCCCCCTGGGCACCGCCACCCGGTAATTTGCCTGTAAGGTCTATGGGCAATCCGCCCCTGCACATGCTGGTCTGTTCAGTGCAGAGCCTGTGTAGTCCTGGATATCTAAGGACATCAAAGACTGTTATTGCTGTATCTTGTGCTAAGCACAATGTTTTCCCCGGGGTGCACCTATCAATCTAGTGCCCGAGGTGAAAATTGAAACAGTGCCCTCCCCCCATGCCAAATTTGCAACCTAACCCCTTCCCTCCAGCTCTACTGTTAAAGACATACTTGGAAAACATTACATACAGCCCTACAAAACATATAGTGTAATACTGTGCCATATACCTCTTACATCCAGTGATGTCCCCTCTGATGTAGATGTTCTCTTTCCTCATCTTCTCCAATCAACTCAGACCACCATGATTATTTAATTCCACCATCTCTTGTCTCTGCAGAGTTTTACAGACATCTTAGTTTCCTACTTCTCCATCACCTCCTGATCATCCCATCTTGTCACCCTCAAATACTGTGCCCCCTCTGCTCCCCAAGACCGTACTGCAGAAAGAAATAACACCCCTGAAAAAAATAGTAGAAAAACACTGATGGTGCCCCTTCACTAGTTATTGAGATATAGTACCCTAACAAATAACTGTTCCCAGCAAATACTATCCCTGACAGTAGCATGGACATAGCCTCCCCCCATAATAATTGTTCTAAGCCAGGGTGCATCCCACAGTAATAGTTCTACCAAAACTCCCACCAATAAAAATTATTATCTGCAACAGTGCACATTGAGGTAATAGTGCACTGAATAGTAATAATGCCCCCATAGTGCCCATACTAGTAATCATGTTCCCTATCATCCCAGTTGTTATAAGGCCCACATAATGCCTTCCAGTAGTAATTACCCCCCTTATAATATGTGCCAATACAAAAAATACCCCGGTGCAATATGTACCAATACAAAAAAATACCCCTTGCAATATATGCCAGTACAACATTACCCTCTTACAATGTGTGCCAGTACAAAAATGCCCTTGTTTTAATGTGTGCCACAGTACCACAGCATGGTGTCAGACTCAGAAGTCACCTGCATGCCATCCTGCTGCGACACAGAGGTGGAGTGAGCCATCCAGCCAACAATCTCATTTTATTTCTCCTCAATGATAACATTGTCCCTTTCAGAAGCCAGCAAGGACAACTGCAAACTACTACTGCTGCTACTACTACCACTACTACCACTATTGCCACTACTGCCACTACTGCTACTGCTACTACTGCTTCTACTGCTACTGCTACTACTACAGCTACTGCTACTACTACTACTGCTACTACTACAGCTACTGCTACTACTACCACCACTACTGCCACTACTGCTACTGCTGCTGCTACTACTGCTACTGCTACTGCTTCTACTGCTACCGCTACTGCTGCAGCTACTGCTGCTACTGCTACTACTACTACTACTACTACTACTACTACTACTACTACAGCTACTGCTACTACTACTACTACCACTGCTACTACTACAGATACTGCTACTACTACTACCACTACTGCTACTGCTACTACTGCTATTGCTACTGCTACAGCTACTGCTGCTACTGCTACTACTACTACTACTACTACTACTGCTACTGCTTCTACTACTACTACTACTACTAGTACTACTACTGCTACTGCTACAGCTACTGCTACTGATATTGCTCTTCCTCAGGCCAGTTGGCTATGGAGGCAGCATGTGAATCAGCCATGAAATTTTTTTATTTGTCTGTTAATTCTGTGTGTGACCTTTAGCCATTTTTTGGGGTACACTTCTCTACTCTGCCAATATAAGACATAATACTCTTGAGCCCGAAGGTGGAGGTCCGAGTGGAGGAGGTGGACTTGGTTGTATAAGTGGAAGAGTCGAGGAGACGAAGGAGGTAGCCATTGTCAACATGTTTTTTTTGTTTTGTTTTGTGGTTTGTGGAGGCACCAAAACATTAGGAAATGGCAAAGAGAATGCACAAAGTATGCTGCAGTATAACAATGGCTTTGTGCAGCTGGTATACTACTCTACTCCTGCCTATATAGGAGGAGGTGGAGGAAGTGGATGTGGCGATGTAGATGGAAGAGACGGATGAGGTGGAGAAGGTAGCCACTGCCAATCTTTTTGTATTTTAACTTATTTTTTTCTTTCATTTTTTTTTTGTTTGTTTTTTTGTTTTGTGGAGGCCTCAAAACATTGGGAAATGACAAAAAGAATGCACTAACTGCGCATGACTATAACAATGATGGGGTACAGACGGTATACTTCTCTACTTTGCCAATATAAGCCATAATAATCTTGAACCAGGAGGTGGAGGTCTGAGTGGAGGCAGAGGTGGACGTGGCGGTATAGGGATGTAGGTCATGCTAATCCAGTGCCCAAGGGATATGTCATTGCTGATGGTGGCTATATAACGCTGGTCCTATTATGCTACTATTGCTGTCTGCTCCTATCATGTTCTGTACTGTATTGATACAGCTGCTGCTGCCTATTCTGCAGCTGCTACTCCCTCCACTGCAACTACCACTACCCAATACACAGCCTCAAATCTACTGCCTGTTCACTGCTACCACTACCCCTATACAGCCGCAAATCTCCTGCCTTGTCTGTGAGATTTCACATCCACACCATATTGAGGGAGAATTTTGGACACTTGTTCAGAACAAGGCACTGCATCTTTCAATATTATAGTGTGTCTGTGTGTATAAACAAGGGCAAGTATCTGCCCTGTGAAGACATCATTTTAGGCAACTGTGTCTTTCTATAGTTTGTAAAAACACCAACAGGCATTTTTTTTTAAAGATTTTAAAAAGCATAAAAAAATCTGACCATCAAAGAGCTTGAAGGGGCCTGGGAGCCAGCAAGAGAGAGAAAATTTGAAAAAAGAGAACATAATATGAGTCCCAGGAGGCCTAGGGATATTGGTGCACTTTTGATTAGGATAGAATCGATTCGGACCTGATTTCAAATTTTTTGACCAATGCATTGGAGTCCAACCAGAAATCTATAGGAGAGAGAGCAAAACCTATTGTTTCAAAAAACTTCTGATTTGTCAGTGATATATCAGATTTTTGATTTGTGGGGGTCATGACAAGTCAGATGCTTTCTGAAACAAACCGAGTCAGTAGGAAAAATCATAAATGATATAAAATATAAAATGGAATTGATTTGGAATTTATATGGAATGGAATTTGTAAGCTGAGTCAAACATTTCATTTACATGTTATAATGGTAAACTCTGTTTTATCATACAAAATAAGCCAAGAGATCATTACCCTAGTCTGTAGAGAATTGGTTTCTTCAGGGATTTACCTACCAGCTTATAAAAGGCAGAATATGAGCCACTGTGTGCTATCTTCATACATTTCACTATTTACTGTATGGGTCTTTTCGATCTACAAAAAAAAAAATGTAAGTACAATTATTTTTAGCTTAGCAGAAATAGATAAATGCAAAATGATGCTTCTTAGGCTAAAATAGTATTGTTTGTGTTGTATTGACAGTGACTACAGTGGGAAAACTGAGTGACTTTTAAGAGCCTATAAACTTTAGTGGTCAAATGTTTGCCGAAAGGTAAAAAGAAAAATACTAGAGATATAATAATACTAGAGATATATAATTAATGTATCTATAAGGGTCAGTTTTATGACTAATGATTAAAGTGTACCTAAACATGTTTTGTTTTTCAAAATTTACTGTAGCTGTATTGGTGAAAATAGTAAACTTTGTAATATATTCAATTAAAGAAAAGTGTACTGTATGTGTCAGGATTCGGGGGCACTGCGGCCCTCCAGCGGATGTTGGGCGGGTGCCGGCGTTCCCGTGTCCTGACGCTATGCGGCGCTCATCCCGTGTGTAAGCCAGAAAATCCTCTTGTAACACTTAGGTTCCTTAAGGGTTAAAAGTTTGGCTAGTTTTGCTAGTTTTACTGGCAGGCGTCCCTGCCAGTAATTTTGGTCCATTCTAGGGTGTGGCTGGGATCCTTGCTCCTATCACGCCTTGTGGCAGGGACACTTTAACCACTATTTAGTTTCTCACTTGCCATTTATCTGTGCCTGCTATAGAGCCTTGTGCCTAAGCTAGCTACTCTGTGTTTATCCGGTATTCCAGTGACTCTGTACCTTTTTCCCTGGTTTCTTTTACCTACCTTTTGTGTTATCCTCTGTTTATTCCTTGCTTGGTTCTTTTACCTTTTACCCCTTCAGTTCCTGACCTGTTTAGGGTTGTTCCTGCTTGTGTTTTGTTTTGGTTGTTTGTCTCGTGTTCCACTTTCTTCAGTATAATAGCAGTCTTTGGTTGGGGCCGGCCTGTTTAGGAGCCAGGTTCCCCCAAAAGGCAGGGACAGTGGTTTGGGAGGAGTGTCAGGGCCTCACTTTGTCTTTGTCATTTGTGTTCCCCTGACCTACTCCTCACAGTATGTTTCTGCATTTATCTCTCCATCACCCTGTTCACTGTCTCTGAGTTGACTTATCTGATGTGTACACAGACGAGGGGACATCCTCTGTGTCTGGAGGAAAGAAGGTTTCTACACAAACATAGAAGAGGATTCTTTACAGTAAGAGCAGTGAGACTATGGAACTCTCTGCCTGAGGAGGTGGTGATGGTAAGTTCACTATATGAGATCAGGACCAGCCTGGATGTATTTCTGGAGGTAATAATATTACAGGTTATAGTTACTAGAGAGGGGTCGTTGATCCAGGGAGTTATTCTGACGCCTGATTGGAGTTGGGAAGGAATATTTTCCCCAAAAGTGGGGAAAATTGGCTTCTACCTCACAGGTTTTTTTTTCCTTCCTCTGGATCAACTTGTAGGATAACAGGCCAAACTGGATGGACAGAGGGCTTTTTTTGGCCTTATAAACTATGTTACTATGTTACTAAATCTGAACACATGAGAGATCAGCCTGAGACCAGACAGATCTGTGAGTGAGTGATTTATTATCTCATCCAAGAGCTGGAAAAAATCTCATCAGATAAACCCGCTGTGCGGAGAGATAAATCTCTCAGTATAGGCACGTGTGTGACCCTTCCCTGCCCTCTGTCTACCTCTGCAGCTTGTCTTCCTCCTCTCCTATCCCCTCTCGATAGACAGTGATCAGGACAGGGGCAGGGGAGGGAAATAAATACAGAAGCAGGTGTTTTCCTTTAATAAAATATATTACAAATTTCAGTATTACCTAGTATTGAATTATATAAAAAAATGCTTATGTACACTTTAAAGTCTGTACTAAAAATCAAAAGGAAGACAAATACACAAATACAGTAGTGTATGTTTTATATACTGTATGTTAAGTCCTGGCGCACACACTGTCTTTGCATCCTATGGAAACATTCTTTTTTCATACTTACCAAAAAGGTCCCTTAAAGAGGTTGTACAGACAGATTATATTGATGAAATATCCTTAGGATAGGTCATCAACATCTTAACAGCAGGTATCAGACATCCAGCAACCCCGCTGATCAGCTGTTTGAAGAGAAGGTGGCGCTCAATGCTAGCACTACATCCTCTTCATTACATTGCCTGTCATCTTGGAAAAGCACTGTAATTACAAGTACTTAGTTCATTTTGCTAAAAGTGATGTTTTGGGCACTGGTGGAGGACAACTTAGTCAATTTGGGTGTCACCATGCCACACCAAATGTCTGAAAATGCTCCTCGAGATGACTGGGCAAGAAAGAAGACCACGAGCATGCTGTGCCCATCAGTCCACAGGTCTAGTCTTCTTGCCCAGATTTCCAATCAGTCAGGTAACAGGGTTTGTGGACAAAGTGTAGGTAGGCCTGAACCCGGATGTTGAGGCGAGAGGTCTCCACTTGCTTCTGCCTAGCACGGCACTTAAAAAAAATAGCTGCATCATGTTGAGAATGAACTGGATGCCGCTGCACCTGCCGCTTCTACTGCTTGTGGCTTTAGGAGGTGGTTGACTCTGCAGGGAGCATGGAGGGACCTCCCTTTCAGAAGCACTAGTGACAGGTGTATGCATGTCAAAACCTGTGGCAAGTTGCATACACAGTGTTTCCTGGTAATAACATAATTGGGCCTCCATTTCGGAGGGAAGAAAACATTTACCCATTCCCCAGTGTGTAAGCAAACAAACATACAGCTCTTCATTCTGAACAGTGTGACTGAGAAGCAACTAAATTTATACCGAGAAGCATTAATAGATCAATGAATAGCGTGGGGATATGCAATCCATGCTTTCTTCTTTTTTTGGGGGGAATGTTACCAGTGTATGTACCTATGGTATCATCACTTCTCCCATTTGACCAGGTGTTTTTAAATAGCAAGAGATTTTTAAAAGGGTTAATAAACTCCTAGGATCACTCTCCCAAGACCACATGGAAAGGTGAGTTTTTGACATCTGTTCACGTGGTGTGGTGCTGCATGGCTGCTGTTGTTGCTGTGGTGCTGCGTCTGTGAGTTGGTGCTGCCCAGTGCCAAAGTGGCTAAGTCTGATAGCATGGGTGCCATCTGATAGCATGGGTCTGATAGCATTTGCCGCAGCAGCGGTGGTCACTAATATGTGGTGCTGCAACAATTTAGGATATGTACCAATCATAGAGGCAATCTTCCCTTGGTGAGTGGGCCTATATATTTTGATCAAAACATATACTAATGCCCAGGGGCGGACTGGGAACTTACAGTAAAATGACCTTGGAAAAAATACTAAAAGTGGCTCTATTCTGTAGTTGGGTCCAAATTGATGGAAGGCAGGGCTAACAGATTAGGACATAATGTCTTATGTGTGTTCAAATATACAGATTCAGAAAAAAACTTTCAATGCAAAACATAAATTATCAACCTTTTATGAGATTAGCTCCCTCTTCTCAACCAACATTTGAACTTTCTGGAGATGTCCTAGTATTTCAGTCTGACCATGATCCAGTCTGATCCTCCGTACCACCCTATGATTTGATACTGGCTTCTGACCTCTGACTTGTCTCTGACCATGTGTCAGCTTCTGTCTCTGAATCATCATCATCATCAGCTGCTGCCTTTACTCCAGTCTTCTCTGTAATACCACATCTCCACTTCTCAACATAATGTCTTCTATTGGACTCTGTTCACACTAACTGCGGTTCTTACTGCAACTTGAGGTATTGGAGCTTTACCTGTTGTCTGACTCAGTGAGTCAGCTGTCAACCATGTTAGATAATCTTGAAGGCAGTGGTTCAGTTTCTCTCTTGCTGCGTTTTGTCCTGTCTCCTCTGAGAGTGCTTAATAACACCCTAGGGGTTAGTGGATGTCATCCTTTGGTTGACACAGAGAATCCACACTCTCTGGTTTGACCTAGAGAAACATCAGGTATGGATAAAAATAGCTGTATTTCTTTTCAAATGGGAAAAAAAGAAATGTTCTTGTAGGTACCTGCTTTTGAGGTTCTGCAGCAGCTGAAGCTATATTTTAAGGTAGTAACTGCAGATAGAAAGCACTGCTTAGCACACCCAGCCTTAGCTCCTCATTTCTCAGTCCCCGGAAGACCGCTTTCCCTGCCTTTCCCTGTTGTACATAATTCTTCTTTCTAATTCTAGCCTTTCCCTTTTCTGTCTGTCACACTAGAACAGAAGATTGATTGTGATTGTACACTGTCCTTAAGACTGAGGCACTGCATAGACCCAAATAATACATTCCATCCAATTCCATCCTCATTCATAGTCCAACACAGAATGATGTTCTGCTCATTCTGCAAGGGCATCTCCCTGCCTTCTGCAACACTGATTGTCTCATCCAGTATATCTGTCGTCCTAAGAGCCAATCAGGGCAAGCCCTCCTCCCCCCACCAATTCCTTTTAGAGTCTTGAAAGCATCCTTCTTCTTCCTCCCTAGTGCTTTTTCTCACCGAGATGTAAAATTAAATGGAGCCGCACACTGTTTTACTGGATTCATCCAAAGTGAGCGTGAAAAGCATTCGGGTTCGTCTTGCAGATAAATTTTGGGGAAGTTTGTATCTTTAATCTTTACAGTATTTACTTGTCATTTTGGGGAGAATGCTTCCATAACATGAAATATCTTGGGTATACAGCGGGGTGCAGTGAGGCACAGAGATTGTGTGTTCTTCTATAGATTCCTATAGAACTTATCTGTAATAAGGTGATATATAATGGTTCTAAAAAAAAAATACAATAAACAGTGAGGGAAATGAAACCTTCCTCTCTAAAATTACACAAGTTCTTATTTTCTAGGAAATGGATCAGAAGAATGTAACTACAATAAATTTACTTGGATTTCCAGGGCTTCATGGTGTAAAACCATTGCTTTTTCTTCTTTTCTTCATCACTTACTTTGGAACAATCAGTGGAAACCTGTTGGTCATCGCACTAGTGTCCTACAGCAAGAACCTCCATTGTCCCATGTACTTCTTCCTGACGCAGCTCACCATGTCTGACATCATAGTGACCTCAGATATTGTCCCAACCATGCTGTATATTATACTGAAAGATGGTATCACTATGTCCCTTTCACAGTGTATCATACAACTATATTTCTTTGGCTCTTCTGAGGGTTTTGAATGTCTTCTGCTGACAGTGATGTCCTACGACAGATATCTGGCCATATGTAACCCTCTGCACTATGGTTCCATTATGAATCCTAGGCTTTGCCTGAAGTCTATTGTTATATGCTGGATGTCCAGTTTCTTGGTGACATTAATTCAAGCGCTAAATATCTCCCAGCTTCCTTTTCTGGAGTCCAACGTTATTGATCACTTCTTCTGTGACCTTGACCCAATATTACAACTTTCCACTTCAGATATTTTGGCTATTGAAACCTTGGAAATGTATCTTTGTATCCCAGTTGTTCTGTGCCCATTCCTAATCATCATAATCTCTTATGTCTATATTGTCCGTACGATCCTCAACATCCGCTCGATCACTGGGAGGCAGAAAGCCTTCACCACCTGCACCTCCCACTTGATTGTGGTTTCTATATTTTTTGGAACATTAAGTTGCATGTATTTCATTCCAATTAAAGAAAAGGCTGTGGTTAAAAGTAAAACAATTTCTTTATTTTACACTGTGGTGACTCCGCTATTAAATCCCACAATTTACTGTCTGAGAAATAATGATATTAGGGAAGCGCTAAGGAAAACAATGTTTCTTCTGAACCGGCTGTGATTCTAGAGGGCCTTCATTCTGTATGTTGATCTACTAGTAGATATTTTAGAAATGTATGTGAGGGTAAAAGAAATATCCTTAGGTCAACTTAAATGGATGAAAAAATAGAAACCAAAACAATGTATTGCTTGGCATAGACTCATTCACATGTCTGTGTCCATGATGACGTCCCAGATGATCAGTGATTTATTAATGAAGGTGTCCATGAAGGTTCCATGTTTGGGCCATGTGTCTGTTTTTTGCCCCTGTGTCTCATCCATACTTCACTGACAACGTGAGTGTGAGAAATGATTCCCAGAGCATCTCCCACCAATGGTCCATGAAAACCACTGACCAAACATTGTAGCTATAGTTGTCACTACCCATAGATTTTAATGAGTGCGAAGGATCAATTATCACAGAGAAAAATAGGGCATGCTTTTATGGTGTCACCATTGACCCACAGTCTGTTGAAATCCACTGATGTGTGGATGCACACATTAAAGTCAATGGGTATGTGTGCTGTCCATGCAAAACATAAGTTACGTGTGAAAGTCCTAACTGTTCAACATTTGCTCAAACCATGCTTGATTTTAGTAGAAACATAACTTTAAATCTACTATTTAAACCTGAAAAACTTTTCCAAATAAAGATTTTTTGGGAACAATATATTGAAAGGTTCAGAGTTTCTGAAATGTATAACACTTTGTTTTGTAAGTGTTTTAAAGTTTAGAAAATCCATGACCGATGATAACTAACTTCGCCTTCCTGAGGCCCATACATTTTAATGCTGTACAGAGACAGATCTCCATATAGCATTCAAACGAAGTTTGGAGTGAATTGACTTCAGATCTAGGATCTGAAGCTGGATTCACTCAAGACTATGAGGGAGGCAAAACAAAAGAACCAGGCCTCGTCCTCCCAGAGTCAGAATGTGTTTAGTATCACCAATAGCAGCACAAGCCATCCATACAGTAGTAGTATTAGCAGTAGTGGCACTTGGGGCAAATACAGGACAGGGAATCCATAGGGGGTGCAGAGAGCCCCACAATGAGAAATCACAGTCTGATAACAGTGGCATGGAGGGTGAGGATGACAATTATTGTGTGTTGGATAGTACCTGAGGGAGGGATCAAGCTGCGCAGGAGGAGGTATCATCATAGGAGAAGGGTGGTGGCAGCGGTAGCAATAAAGTGCAGAAGCAGAGCATAGCCTGAATCTCCCAAAGAGCTACTAATGCCAGACCTGCTTTGGAAACTGATGTTGTTGATACTGTAGGTGTGGCAGGCCCAGAACATGCCATAGCTAAGCCAAGCTCAGCTGCCACTAGCTCTGTGCAGAGTGTATGAACATCTTCCACCTGGCATTGCCATGTTCAAGATTTACAGGAATAAATAAGCTGCAAGCATTTCAACAGAAACACGCACGCCAGCTGTATTGCAGCACATGATGCAGCATCACCAGTTACTGTAGGAAAATAAAAGTGGCCGCTAGCTAGGACAATAAGAGTGTCCTCTTTCTCCTAGTCTCCTTTGCAGCAGCCAGGATGCATCCATGTGCAGTACAGTGTTCTTGTCATCATCTTCATCATTATTTACTGCTTTTCCCCCTCAGACTTTCCCCCTCAGGGGTGTAAATTACCATAGCCATATACCATGCGACTGCTGTGGGGCCCAGGGAAAGAGGGGGCCCAGTCTTAGTTGGGATCATCTCCTCTTCTACTGGAGGTGAAAACATGGTCAGGACCATACCCTCTAAAGGAACAACTTTCAGCAAATGAGGCAGTGGAAAAAAAGGGTTTAGGCGGAAACCCTTCTGTCCTGTGTGGGGGGCTTGGTTTGATCCTTGCTATGGGGCCCTTACTTCTCTATGTGCTCCACTGATGGAAAGTGTGGCTAGGAAGCAACTTTACACACCCAGCAATCCATAGGTGCACAAGCTTAATTCCCACCTCGACAAGTTGCTTTTGGTGCATTCACTGCCATACCATTTAGTAAATTCTATTGTCTTTAGCAAAGCCATGTGCATTCAGTCTCAGTTGGAAGACAACAAGCCAGCATTATTTCTTTAAAAAAAAAACTCTTAAACTCCAATGTAGCGGAGAATGGGGACCGCTCCTTGCAATTTGTGCTGTGCAGCAAGATGCACGCCGTAGTGGACACCTGGAGCAGCTGATATGGGTAGGGACAGTACATGTCATTCACAGCCTAACATTAACACCTCCAGGTTACGTTAGAGCTCATGACCACACTACTGATCAATTGCTGAAGTCCATCTGGTACCAAAGATCCCAATGACTTCCAACTGGGCAAGATGGTCAGAGGCAATGTCAGGAACTAAGTGGCTGTGCTGCATTTAGGGGAAATAACACATGCTCTTTGCAAGGTGCACATGATCACTTTAGTTGTGTAACACTTTTTAAACTAATTTAATCAGTTTTTAAACTAATTTAATCAGTTTCTATGAGGAGGTAAGTTCTAGACTTGTCCGCGGAGAATCAATGGATATCGTATATCTGGACTTCTCCAAAGCATTTGAAAATGTACCACATAAAAGGTTAGTATATAAAATGAGAATGCTTGGCCTGGGAGAAAATGTCTGTATGTGGGTAAGTAACTGGCTCAGTGATAGAAAACAGAGGGTGGTTATTAAGGGCCCATTCTCAGATTGGGTCACTGTAACTAGTGGGGTACCACTGTGTAAAGTAATTAACACAGAAGAGAACAGTATACTGTATATATACTACAGAGGACAGTACACTGCTACAGAGGGACCTAGATAGATTGGAGGCCTGGGCAGAGAAGTGGCAGATGAGGTTTAACACTGACAAATGTAAGGTTATGCACATAGGAAGGAATAATGCAAGTCACCAGTACATACTAAATGGTAAAACACTGGGTAACACTGACATGGAAAAGGACCTAGGAATTTTAGTGAACAGCAAACTATGCTGTAGAAACCAGTGTCAGACAGCTGCTGCCAAGGCCAATAAGATAATGGGTTGCATTAAAAGAGGCATAGATGCCCGTGATGAGAACATAGTCCTGCCACTTTACAAATCACTAGTCAGACCACACATGGAGTACTGTGCACAGTTCTGGGCTCCTGTGAACAAGGCAGACATAGCAGAGCTGGAGAGGGTTCAGAGGAGGGCAACTAAAGTAATAACTGGAATGGGTGGACTACAGGACCCAGAAAGATTATCAAAATTAGGGTTATTCACTTTAGAAAAAAGACGACTGAGGGGAGATCTAATAACTATGTATAAATATATCAGGGGTCAGTACAGAGATCTCTCCCATCATCTATTTATCCCCAGGACTGTGACCATGACGAGGGGACATCCTCTGCGTCTGGAGGAAAGAAGGTTTGTACACAAACATAGAAGAGGATTCTTTATGGTAAGAGCAGTGAGACTATGGAACTCTCTGCCTGAGGAGGTGGTGATGGTAAGTTCACTATAAGAGATCAGGAGGGACCTGGATGTATTTCTGGAGGTAATAATATTACAGGTTATAGTTACTAGAGATGGGTTGTTGATCCAGGGAGTAATTCTGATTACCTGATTGGAGTCGAGAAGGAATTTTTTTTCCCTAAAGTGGGGAATATTGGTTTCTACCTCACAGGGTTTTTTTTTTTTGCCTTCCTCTGGATCAACTTGCAGGATAACAGGCTGAACTAGATGGACAGATGTCTTTTTTCGGCCTTATAAACTATGTTACTATGTTACTATGTCATCCCATGAAATTTATCTTAGAGCAGAAGCTCACACCGATGCAACAAAGGACGTAGGAAGAGGAGGTGCAAGCAGGCAGGGAGGTGCCCTAGCAGTATTAGCAGAATGGCATTCTGTGCTGGGCTGTGAATAAGGGTGGATGAGTCTTACAGTTTGTGCCTGGGTGTCAAGGACAGTGAAATAGCAATCCAGTTTGTATTCTAATGCCAGTGACAGTGAAAGGAAAGGCTAGAATTACAAAGAAGAAGAAGAGCTGTGTGCAATAAGGACAGGCAGGCAAACTGTCATCCAAGGAGTGAGAAGTGAGGAGCTGAGGGCGCTGTGCCTCCTTGCAGAACTGCAGCTGCTGCAAATCTCAAAAGCAACTACCTGCAAAGGCATTAATTTAATTTTTTTCCCTTTTTTAATATTTTTATTTTTTTGTGGGGGTGGAAGAAGCAAAAACTGTACAAAACATGTTCAGCCATAAATCTTGCATAGCATGTAGAATACAAGAGAGAACTCTGTGTGAAGTCATCTCAATTGAATTTTGGAAACCTGTATGCATCAGTGATTCAGAATAAAATATTAGGGCCAAATCTGTTTATTATCTTCACACCTGCACAGTTCATCCATTTCCATATGTTTAGTAGTAGTAGTAGTAGTAGTAGTAGTAGTAGTAGTAGTAGTAATAGTAGTGTTAATAGTAGCAGCAGCAGCAGTAGTAGTAATAGTGGTAGTTGCAGTGGTGGTGGTAGTGGTGGTAGTGGTGGTAGTAGTAGTATTAGTAGTAGGAGTAGTAGTAGTAGTAGTAGTGTTAATAGTAGCAGCAGCAGCAGTAGTAGTAATAGTGGTAGTTGCAGTGGTGGTGGTAGTGGTGGTAGTAGTAGTAGTAGTAGTAGTAATAATAGTAGTAGTAGTTGTAGTAGTAGTAGTAATAGTAGTGTTAATAGTAGCAGCAGCAACAGTAGTAGTAGTAGTAGTGGTAGTTGCAGTGGTAGTGGTAGTGGTAGTAGTAGTAGTAGTAGGCGGCCACAGTTGTCACAGGTAGTTTTAAAAAGGTGAAACATTATTGTTGTGGAGAAAGAGAATGAGATTGTTGATTCAGATGGCACAATCCTCCTCTCAGTCACAGAAGGGTGATGTAGAGGTGATTCTGAAGTCTAACACCCCTTTCTAGTGGGGTGTCTTTTTTTCCTAAGAAAACCACACCACACCCTACACACCCTATGGCAGATAGTCAAGAGAATCTCCCTGTTGACAACTTTTGTGAAAACTTTCACCATTTGGGCTGCTCCAAGGAGGTGGAGAAGGAAGCTGCAGACCTCAGGCATAGCCCTGTTGGCTGTGGTAATAGTGGCACTTGTAGCTGCGGTATTGGCAGTGGGGGCAGCGACAGTGGCGGTTGGGGAAAATGCAGAGTGCGTGGGGGGATTGACTTGGGGAGGTCCAGGAGGCCAACCTGATATCTCACAGTCTGATAAAAGTGGCAGGGAGGGTGAGGACTCTGGATCGGGGTGCTGAGGAGGAGGCAACAGTTCAGAAGGGTGGTGACAGCAACAATAACGATCAGAAGTACTTCCCAAAGAACAGCCAGGGCCATGTCTGCTTCTTAATAACTTGATGCTGTTGACACTGTGGGTTGATAGGCCAAAAACGTGCCAGAGCTAAGCCCAACTTGGCTGCCTTTACCTCTGTGCGAGCAACTTCCGTATGGCGCTTTGTCTCCACAAGACGGGCACACAAAACCACTGTCATGTGCAAGATCTGCAGGTTAAAATAAGCTGTAGCCATTCAAACATATACTGTAGCTACTGTAGAGGTCTATTGCACCACATGAGGCAACATCCCCGGATCCTTTGGGAAAATACAACTAGCCAGCATTCCCAATCAGAACAAGTCTGTCCTCATTCTCCTCTTTGTGGCAGCCAACCTGCATCCCCAAGCAATACCAAATATCTGTCATCACCATCACCTTTTTCTTTTCTTTCTAAGACTCCTCCTTGTCCTCAGCTCCATTGCAAGACATGTTTGGCCATGAAAAAACTTTTATCCACCAGCAATTAGCTTGTATAAATGCTAAACTCCCACCTGGCCACGTTGCCGGCAGAGCACTCGCTGCAGTTTCTTACAATACTATCATATGTGTGTAAAACAAGTGCAAGGATCGACCCCCCGTGAGGGACAATTTTTAGAACATTTTTTTTTTATTTTAAAAAGTAAAACAAATCCATTGCACCCTTTATTTTACCTACAGCTCTATATGTCAGTGTCATTATTTAATGTTGTCTCTGTGTTAAAGAGCTTGAAAGAACGTGGGGAGAGAGAAAAAAGAGAACAAAAGAGACCTCAGAGTGTCTTATACCAATTTTCAGGTCAATTGGAACATTTTTGTTTTGGTTGGAATCAATTAAGACCTTTAGCGGCTATAAACTCAGCCAATCACAAGCCAGGAGACTCTGCGGTACACCCAGCATCACGTGGGGCCCTTACATGTTGATAGCAGGGGTTGGCTGGCCTGATCAGGTGACCCTGTAATATACTATTGACTGCCCGCGGTGCTCGGCTCAGTCGCTGCCTGGATGCCATTAGGGACAGATCTGCAGTGTGATACAGGGAGAGTGTTAGGGTGTTCTACTAGATTTGTGTTAGGCAGGAGTGATTCTAAAAGAACCCAACAGCCCTTGTTAGGGCTACAAGACCCTTTTTTTTATCTGCTTGTGGCTCGGCTTGCTGGCACTAGTAGTGCAGCTACCACCATATTTGCAGGATTTTGCAGGGAGACTGGAAAAAGATTATTTTTTGGCTCTCAGTGACACACATCCATTTCAAACAGCTAAGTGGGACAATTTTTTTGTGGATAGATAGTGGAAGTCACAGTACAAAATCCTTTTGTTTGCTCTCAGTGATACAAATCCATTTCATACAGCTGTGTGGAACCATTCTGTGTGTCACAGTTCAGCTGTCCAGTCACCACAAACCACAATCCGTATTTTCTGCCCAGGTGACCCATACTGTACGTCACGTAATCAAATATGGTCTTTTGCTCTCACTGATACAGCTACATTAGAAAAATCTGAGTGCGACATTTGTCTGGGTTGCAATGAAAATAGCCACAGTCAGCAGGGGCTGAGTTTGCTCTCTGATATATTCTGCACGTCATGTAAAAAAAAAAAAGAAAAAAAAAAAAAAAACTTTTTTTTTTTTTTTTTTTTTTTTAAATCTCAGTGATACAAATCCCTTTCATACAGCTGTTTGGAACCATTCTGTGTGTTACAGTTCAGCTGGCCAGTCACCACAAACCACAATCCGTATTTTCTGTCCAGGTGACCCATACTGTACGTCACGTAATAAAATACGGTCTTTTGCTCTCACTGATACAGCTACATTAGAAAAATCTCTGTGCGACATTTGTCTGGGTTGCACTTAAGCAGACCAAGTCTGCCTAATCTAATAGTTTCAGTGTAATTGCTCCATACTGCACGGTACGTAATAAAATACGTAATTTTGCTCTAACTTATCCACCTATATATTAACTTGTTCAGATTGAACAAGTTTATGGTGGGTTTCAGTACAGCAGGCCCATTTTTTTTTTGGGTATATATAATACACTTATATACAGAAAATGTTGAACCCCAGGGCTAAGGGTCGAGGACGAGGGCGTAGGCATTCAATTACTGCAGGGGGCAGAGGCCGTGGTCCTGGGCAGGGTGAGACAGTACCTGCTGATGAGGGAGCAGGGGAACGCCACAGAGCTACACTCCCTAGCTTCATGTCTGAACTTACAGGGACACGTGGTAGAGCACTGTTGAAACCACAATAGTGCGAACAGGTGATGTCGTGGATTGCGGACAATGCTTCAAGTAATTTGTCCACCAGTCAGCCTTCCACGCAGTCCACCCATGTTACCCAAGGGAGCACTCATCTGGCTCCTCCATCTCAACTTCCTTCCCCCCAGTCTGCCCCCTCGCAGGACAATTTGGAATGCGATCCGGCGTACTCTGAGGAACTGTTTTCTGGACCCTTCCCAAAGTCACAAACCACTTCTCAGGTTGCTGCTGACCTCTTTCCCGATGCCCAAGTTTTCCAACTGTCGCAGTCTGAGGGTGATGACATTGTTGACTTAGTGGAAGAAGTGTGTAAAGAGGTGTCGGACGATGAGGAGACACGGTTGTCAGACAGTGGTGAAGTTATTGTCAGGGCAGGAAGTCCGAGGGGGGAGCAGACTGAGGAATCGGAGGATGACGAGGTGACTGACCCAAGCTGGGTTGATAAGCCAAGTGAAGACAGTGCTTCTGAGGTGGAGGCGAGTGCTGCACCAGAACAGGTTGGAAGAGGCAGTGGTTTGGTCAGCATGCGCAGGCATATGAGTGCTAAACACCCCACTCAATGGAACCAAGGCCGTTCACCTCCTGCAGGTCACACCACTGCTCCTTCCCCTGTGTCACTCGCTGCCTCTACTAGTCAACCCCCTGCCCAGGACCCTGGCACGAGCGCCTCCCGCTGGAAAACCACACCGACGCCTCCACGATCCTCCACAGCGTCCACCAATGTGTCCCTGCGAAGCGTTCAGCTGTTTTTACAGCAGACGCTGGAGCGCAAGAGGAAATACAGTTCCACCCACCCACATGCCCAAGCCCTCAACGTCCACATCTGCAAATTGCTGAGCCTGGAGATGCTGCCCTATAGGCTGGTAAAAACCGACGCCTTTCGCAACCTCATGGCGGTGGCTGCCCCTCGGTATTCGGTCCCCAGCCACCACTATTTTTCCCGATGTGCCGTCCCAGCCAGCACGTGTCACAGAACATCATCCGTGCCCTGACCAACTCTGTTTCTGAGAAGGTCCACCTAACCAAGGACACGTGGACAAGTGCTGCCGGGCAGGGACACTATATCTCACTGACGGCACATTGGGTTAACTTGGTGGAGGCTGGGACCGAGTCTGACCCTGGGGCCGCTCATGTACTGCCCACACCGAGTATTGCGGGGCCTACCTCGGTCACGGTCTCTCAGACGTACTATGCCTCCTCCTCCGACCCCTCCTCCTCCTCCACCTCCTCCGAATTACCATCCATGGGCATGGCGCCTTCAGTCGGTAGCTCTAGGAGCAGCAGCAGTGCCGCGGCTAAGCGCCAGCAGGCGGTGCTCAAACTGCTGAGCTTAGGTAACAAAAGGCACACCGCCCAAGAACTATTACAGGGCATCACGGCGCAGACCGATCTGTGGCTGGCACCGCTGAACCTCAAGCCAGGCATGGTTGTGTGTGACAACGGGCATAACCTGGTGGCGGCTCTGCAACTCCACAGACTGACACATGTGCCATGCCTGGCCCGCGTGTTCAATCTCATAGTTCAGCGGTTCCTCAAGACATACCCCAATCTGTCTGATTTGCTCACCAAGGTGCATCGCATCTGTGCGCATTTCCGCAAGTCGACCACAGATGCTGCCACTCTCAGGGCAGTGCAGCGTTGCCTACAACTGCCCGCTCACCGACTGTTGTGCGACGTGCCCACAATATGGAATTCGACATTAAACATGTTATCCAGAGTTTACCAGCAGCGCAGAACGATTGTAGACTGCCAGATGTCAACTTCCACTAGAACTGGTAGTCAGGTCAGTCAGAAAAATTCACTGCTCAGCATGAAGTCGGAAGCTTTGCGCTTGTCACAAGAGACGGTGGAGGAAGATACGTCGCTTGATAGCCAGAGCACCCTCCGGTCTGTTTCTCAGGGCGTATCGGAGGAGGGGGATGTGGATGAGGAAGATGAGGAGGAAGAGGAGGAGAATGTCGGCGAGACAGAAGAGGGTACCAGTGCTAAGTCCTTATTAACTGTTGAGCATGTATGGGCTGAAGAGGAGGACTTGGAGGAGGAGGAGGAAATGGAGAGTCAAGCCAGTGAGGAGAGGGAATTCTTGCATGTTGGGACTCTGGCGCACATGGCAGACTTCATGTTAGGCTGCCTATCCCGTGACCATCGCGTTGGAAGAATTTTTTCAAACACCGATTACTGGGTGTTCACTCTCCTGGACCCACGGTACAAGCAGAACCTTTCCACTCTCATCCCTGTAGAGGAATGGAGTATGAGAGTGAATCAATATCAACAGGCCCTGGTGCACAAGCTGAAACAATCCTTCCCATCTGTCACCGCTAGCGTCAGAGGGCGTGCTTCTGTGGGCCAAGAAGCGGGGGAGAGTAGGCGAGCAGGCAGCTTGTCCAGCACTGGCAGGGGAACGCTCTCCAAGGCCTTTGTCAGTTTTATGTCACCCCAGCAAGACACTGTCACCTGTCCCCAGTCTCGACAGAGTAGGGGTGAGCTTTACAGAAAGATGTTGAGGGAGTACCTAGCTGACCATACCAACGTCCGTAGCGATCACTCTGCTCCATACAACTACTGGGTTTCAAAGCTGGACACGTGGCCTGAACTGGCGCTGTACGCCTTGGAGGTGCTGGCCTGCCCTGCCGCTAGCGTGCTGTCAGAGCGGGTATTCAGTGCAGCTGGTGGCGTCATCACCGATAAGCGTACACGCCTGTCAACTGACAGCACTGACAGGCTGACGCTTATTAAAATGAACAAAGCCTGGATTTCACCGGAATTCAAATCTCCACGGGAAAGCAGCTAAAGACTTAGTTAGACTTACTTATGTATCCGATTCCTATTCTCTACTCCTCCTACTCCTCCTCCTCCTTGTCGTCTTTGCCTAACGCTGACCAAAATCAACAATTTTTCCGGATTGCCACCTACAGGCCCTCTCTCCAAACTATTTTTCCGCAGTGTCAACTACAGACACTGTAAAACAATGTTTCAGGAGCGTCAAACAGACAGTCCAAAACAATTTTTCAGGAGGCGCAAGTACCAACATTAAAAAAAAATTTTTTTGCTGAGGGTCGACTTTATGTACTCCGAAAAGAAAAACATTTTTGGAGGCTCCACAAAAGCCATTTCACTGCATTCTCAGTCGGACAAAGTCATTGGTGGTGTAACCGCCATGCTGTGTCAGGCTAAATTTTTGGGTGCTTCACCAGCTACCGCATACTAACTCAGTCACTCTGTTGTCACCGCCGCCATACAGGGCCACGAAAAAAATGTTTATGTGGTTCGCCTGCTCCCGCAGTGTCACTCTCTCACTCTGTTGTCACCACCATAGTGGTTTGCACTGTAGCAGCCCTAGTCTGCACATTCCACTTTTTCTCTCCAAGTGATCGATACTACACGTCACATCAGAAAATACGTTCTTTTGCTCTCAGTGATACAAATCCATTTCATACAGCTCAGTGGAACAATTCTGTGTGTTACAGTCCAGCACCTCAGTCTGCGCAGACCACAATCCGTTGTTTCTGTGTAATTGATCTATACTGCACGTCACGTAAAAAAATACTTTTTTTTGCTCTCAGTGATACAAATCCATTTCATAAAATCCTTTCTTTCTCTTTAACTGATCTATACTAAACGTCACTTTTAAAAATACGTCTTTTTCCTCTCTTTCTATTTCTCCAAACAATTTTTCCGGATAGGTGACGTATACGGTATTAAACTGAGAAGAATACATACAACACATGCCCCACTTGATCAATTTCATAGTTGACAACCGTACCTAAATTGACAACCACAGCCATACAGGGCCACGCAAAATTTTTCCTGTGCTCTACCTGCTACCGTCGTGTAGCTTGGTCAATGTGTAGTCACAGCCATACAGGGCCACGCAAAATTTTTCCTGTGCTCTACCTGCTACCGTCGTGTAGCTCAGTCACTCTGACCGAGTCTGACCCTGGGGCCGCTCATGTACTGCCCACTTGGAGGATTGCGGGGCCTACCTCGGTCACGGTTTCTCACTTACTATGCCTCTTCCTCCAACCCCTCCTCCTCCTCCTTCGAATTACCATCCGTGCTTCACCTCCTGCTACCTCAGTCTAACTCGGTCACTCTGTTGTCACCGCCATGCTGCGTCAGGCTAAATTTTTAGGGTGGCTCACCTGCTACCTCATGTAACTTGGTCACTTGTTGGTGTCACCGCCATGCTGTGTCAGGCTTATGCCTGCATCATGTGGCTGGGGATAGGAGAGCAGTGCCAGCATGGGCATGGGTGATGGACCTTCGTTGCACCTAGTTGGGTGCTTCCCTAACATGTGATGGGCGTGTGCCTCGCCTTTCTTGGTCTGGGTGAGCACAATTGCCATGAGGGTAACCACCAGGCTGCTGCAGGAGAATTTGGGGTAATGGTGGGATTAGGCAGCCTCAGAGGCATCCATGCATGCTGCCCCTGCTGTTTCCTGTCCATTTCCGTGGTGTTTCCATCATTTTTTGATGTTTCCAGGTTTTCACCCAGCCTTCCCTAGGCAGAGCCTTGGTCCCCTGCAAAACATGCTCGAGTCTCCCATTGACTTCAATGGGGTTCGTTACTCGAAACGAGCACCCGAGCATCGGGAAAAGTTTGTCTCGAATAACGAGCACCCGAGCATTTTAGTGCTCGCTCATCTCTAATCAAATCTAAAATTGAATTTCTAAGGAATTTCTAAGTTAACAAACATTTCATTTACAGGTGACAATGTTGCTGGCAGAACACTCGCTGCAGTTTCTTTCAATACTGGGTAAACATCTACCCCCTGTGAGGGACAATTTTTAGAACTTTTTTTTACTTTTAAAATCCAAAACAAATCTGGTGGGGCTTTGCACTCATTCTTTTACCTACAGCTCTATATGTCAGTTCCATTGGGGTGTTATTTAATGTTGTCTCTGCATTAAAGAGCTTGAAAGAACGTGAGGAGGAAGAAAAAATGAGAAAAAGGAGACCTCAGAGTGTCATATACCAATTTTCAGGTAAATTGGGGCATTTTTGCATTGGGTGGGATCGATTAGAACCTGAATCAAATTTTTTAATCGATTCTTTAGGATCAGACCTGATACTAATTTTGAGAAATTTTCTCCTCTCTAATCTTGACACAAAATGTATGGATGTTAGAGGAACGCCTATTGTTTTAGAAAATTTCTGACTTGTCATATAACACATTAGACTTTTTTTTTTTTTAATATAGGTGGCTGTCATTACAGATGGGTGACATGTCAGATGCTTTCTGAAACTAATCAAGCCAAATGACATCAAATCTAGAATTGAATTTCTAAGGAATTTCTAAGTTTACAGATGTTTCATTTACAGGTGACAATGGTTAACTCTGTTTTATCATACTCCTTGAATTCAGCATTACCTAAATCTGCTGAGAATTATTTTCTTCAGGGATTAGTCTACTGGCTTATAAAAGGCAGAATATCAGCCACTGAGTGCTTCATTCATGCATTTCCCTATTTACTGTATGTCTGCTACTATTCAATCTACAATCAAAAAACCCTGTAAGTACAATTCTATTTTGTGGTCTCCTAGTGATGTTCACACTGGGAAAACCCTCCGACGTTCAGGCTAAAGAGACCATATATGTTTTTGAATGTTTGCTGGAAGAGTGAGCATTTTGGCAAACATTTAGCATTAAATAAATTAAATGGGATCCTACATAAATCTTAGTAATATGAATTCAGCTAAAACTGTAGGTTTTATATAATTAAAGTCTACCTAAACTTCAACAATATGGGTGAAAATAGTGAACTTTGTAATATAGTTTATTAAAGAAGAAATTATCTTCTCCCCTTGCCCTGTTACTGTCTCAAAACTGACTAATCAGACATGTAGATAGAAATCTCTGCACAGGAGAGATCAGCTCACAGCAGACAGAGAGCAGGCAGAGCTGTAAGTGATTTATGTCAACCAAGAGCTGGATGATGGTTCATGTGGGGTGAGATAAATCTCTCAGTAGTAGCTGCAGTGGTGTTTGACTTCAGCCCCTCTTCTCATGCTCCAGTTCCTCTCTCCATAGACCTCAATGAGCTGAGTTTGGAAGTCTGTGTAGAGATTTGGAGAAAGTGTTCAGTGCACTGGTAGGGAAACAAGTGTAGACATAGGCACATTCCTTTAATAAAATATATTACAAAGTTCAGATATACAAAACCCTTCCAGAACTCGCAATTTTCAATTTTTGTGCTTTTATTTTTAACTCCCTGTCTTCCCAGAGCCAAAACCTTTTTATTTGTCCATTCAAGTGATTTGAGGGCTTGTTTTTTGCAGGACAAGTTGTAATTTCTAATGTAATATTGCATACGTTGTGTCAGAGATAGAGGAATAGTTTGTGGGCTCAACTGGGACCGAAGTTAATGGTGGCAATCTATGTACATATGTGTTGGGACTATATTCACGGATGGAAATGAGTGAAGAGCAGAGATTATTTTCCCTTTCTTTTACCATATACTTCTTTAAAATGTCAAAGTTTTAGTAAAAAATACATTTCAAGAACTACCGGTAGATTCACCTGTAGACGAAAAGTAGATTCTCTAGTATCACAGGGTTATCACATGTCTTTTAAGGGTTTAAACTGGTTACTGTGCACTAAAAATGACATGGCAGCCATATTCTGTAGGTCAGTAGAATTATAGCGATCCTAAATGTATACCGTTTTGATGTTTTATGTCTAACTACTTAAGAAATATAAACCCTTGAAAACAATACATTTGCATAACCATATTCTGACACCATAATTATTGTCCATTGAGCTATGTAACAATTTTTTTTATGTAGGGCAGGAAGTAGTCCTTTTTATACTATTTGAGGTTAAAAACAACTGGACAAGTAGGCTTCTGCTTAGCAGATGGTCCACCCTGGGCACATTTGGCTCCTGACCTCACACTGCAGCCACCCTGACTCATGGCCACGCTACCACCCTGCTGACTCAGCTGTTTCCCCACGTGCAAGCTGCCATCCTCTTCACCTGATGATAATGAATTCCTCTCTTCACCCAGCTCTCACATGCGATCGGCTGTGTGTCACATATGTCACCCTCACCAGTCACACGGCCATATGCCTAAGGCTCGCAGAATCATCTCCCACGTGACTTTCATTGCCTACAGGAGAAAGCAGCAGATCTTTCCTCCACAACTTGGCAGAGCAACAGTTGCTTACTGTCCACTAGAAGTAAGTCTTTACTGAAAAGTAGAGCCAAGTCAACAGCATACACTACTTATCAAGCAGAAGGAACAGAAAATAAAAGAGGCAGGTTCAGGACAGATAAGGGCACAAAGCTTGTTACCAGGCCATGTCAACTAACTGTGGTGTCAGAGTAACCCATCGACTCCTGGCTGGGGGTGTCTTATATTACTTGAGATGAATACTGACCATTCAAGGGCAGCTGGGTTGCTGATCAAAACACAGCCACTGGATGACACTGGCAGCTCCTTCTTTTGCTGCTACTTCTGCCAGCTCCAGGAACATCTTGGCCACTGCCCATTCACGTAGAAGGGCCTGTCACTTGTCTGTCAGACAAACTGTACTGTAACTGTATGGGCTAAAGAGCAGCAGTGTCGGGCCACACTTTCTCCCCAAAACAAGGATGAGGATATATGAGAACATGAGCCCCCTAAAATGTGTAGTATAAGGCTGCAATTTCACCCCAGAATCAAGGATGAATAGATAAAAAATAATTAAACAACCCAAAACTTGTAGTATCAGGCCGCAATTTCACCCCAATTAGAGATTTAAAGTTTAACGGATTGAATTATATATTTTAAAAAATGTGAGTACCCTAAAATCTCTAATATCCATCCATAGTTTCACCCCAATTAGACAATCAAAGATTAACAGATTGAATGATATATAAAAGAATGTGAAGCCCCCAAATTCTGTAGTATCAGACCACAGTTTCACCTTCTGTATGCTTATTTATATATTGTTTTTTTTCTTTCAAACAACTATAAATTTTATGATCCCACCTGCATAGTGACAACATCATATTTAATAGGAGGCACGTTGATGATTGATTCGTTTTATGGAAGGGTGATGTTAGTAACGCTGATCTTTTTCAGGGGCAGTTTAAATAATAATAATAGTATGGGACTATCTCTTGTCCACCATTTCTCAAATGATTTCACCAAATTTCTTGATTCATATTTGTATACAGGTGATGATGGTAAAATCCAGACTACGACTCACTTTAAGAAGGTTGATATCAATAGTTAGCTCAACTTCAATAGTGCTCACTATGCTCCCTGGCTGAGAAACATTCCATTAAGCCAGTATAAATGTGTGAGGAAAAATTGTCTTGATCCAAATTTTTTTTTTCCCAGCAAGCAGATATCCTTACATTGAGAGCCAAACACTACCCCAAAAAACTAAATTGTTAAGTGTCCCTCTGTGGATTTCTACAGAACTTATCTTTAATAAAGTGATATACAATAGCTCTAAAAGGAAATTATTATAAACATGAGGAAAATAAAGCCTGAATATTTCTTCCTCTCTACAATTACTCCAGTTCTTATTTTCTAGGAAATGGATCAGAAGAATGTAACTACAATACATTTACTTGGATTTCCAGGGCTTCATGGTGTAAAGCCATTGCTTTTTCTTCTTTTCCTCATCACTTACTTTGGAACAATCAGTGGAAACCTGTTGGTCATCACTCTAGTGTCCTACAGCAAGAACCTCCACTGTCCCATGTACTTCTTCCTGACACAGCTCACCATGTCTGACATCATAGTGACCTCAGATATTGTCCCAACCATGCTGTATATTATACTGAAAGATGGTATCACTATGTCTCTTTCACAGTGTATCACACAATTTTACTTCTTTGGTTCTTGTGAGGGTTTTGAATGTCTTCTGCTGACAGTGATGTCCTACGACAGATATCTGGCCATATGTAACCCTCTGCACTATGGTTCCATTATGAATCCTAGGCTTTGCCTGAAGTCTATTGTTATATGCTGGATGTCCAGTTTCTTAGCCACATTAATTCAGGTATTAAATATCTCCCAGCTTTCTTTTTTGGAGACCAATGTTGTTGATCACTTCTTCTGTGATCTTGACCCCATATTACAACTTTCTACTTCAGATATATTGGCTATTGAAACTTTGGAAACATATCTTTGCATCCCTGTTGTTGTGTGCCCATTCCTAATAATCATCATCTCTTATGTCTATATTGTCCGTACGATCCTCAACATCCGCTCGATCACCGGGAGGCACAAAGCTTTCACCACCTGCACCTCCCACTTGATTGTGGTTTCTATATTTTTTGGAACATTAAGTTGCATGTATTTAATTCCAATTAAAGAAAAGGCTGTGGTTAAAAGTAGAGATGAGCGAGTAGTGAAATATTCGAAAGTTCGAAATTCGATTCGAATAGACTGCGAAATTCGACTATTCGACCGGATATCGAATCCCATTAAAGTCT